>SKCR01005849.1:0-215056 GCA_019454045.1 Zanthoxylum bungeanum | reverse complement strand
TTGGAACTCTATTGAGGATATATTAGGCCTTTTTAATTGCCTCACCCCAAAGGAAGTCTGAGAGATTAATTCTAGACATCATACTCCTTACCATCTCTTGAAGGGTGCGATTCCGCCTTTCGGCTACACCATTCTGTTCAGGACTACCCGACATAATAAATTGACTTACTATTCCACAATCCTCTAAGTATATGGAAAATGATCCCTTTATTTGTCCACTGACCCCATGTTTACCATAATACTCACCACCCCGGTCAGACCTAACAATCTTGATAATTTTTCCCAGATGTTTCTCAACTTCAGTCTTGAAGATCTTGAATTTATCAAGGGCTTCAGACTTTTCCTTAATCAAGTACATATATCCATATCGAGAAAAATCATCAATGAATGTTATATAATACTTATTATTGCAAATTGTGGGTGAACAAGGTCCACTTATGTCTGTATGAATAATTTGTAAAAGATCGGAGCTACGAGTGGATTCCTTTTTCTTCATTTTGGTTAGTTTACCCTTACAACAGTCAACATATTTTTCTAGGTCACTGAAGTCAATAGTATGTAGGATATCATACTTTATTAACCTTTCTACTATTTCCCTATAAATGTGGCCAAGTCTTTATGCCACAACATGGATGACTTTTCCTTTATTAAGGGTCTTTTGGAAATTTGTTCAACATTATATGAATTGGAATATACCTCACTTGATTCTAAACAGAGACTGTACAAACCGTATGACAAAACACAATGGCCAACTTTATTTGAGTCGAAATATACAAATACAGAACTTGTATTAAACTTAAAACCATAACCTTATTTGTCGAGTACAGATACTGATATCAAGTTTCGTCTAAAAGATGGTACATACAAAACACTTGTCAAAACAAGTTCAAAATTGAAGTCTAGTTTTAAACAAACATCTCCAACATAATGTACTTCCACCAATTCATTATTGCCAACTACGAGCTTGAACTCATCCTTATTTGGTTTCCTCTTATTTATGAATCCCTGCAATGTGAAAGCAACGTGATTAGTTGCTCCACTGTCAAGCCACCAAGAACTGGATGTGGCATTAACATAATTGGATTCACATACAACAAAAACCAAAGAGCTACCTGAATGCCCGTGTTTCTTTAACCAAACTTTATACCTGGAACACTCTGACTTCTTATGCCCTTTCTTTTTACAAAAGAAACATTTAAGTTCTTTCTTGAAGACACCTTTAGTACCACCCACAGCACTTGTCTGACCAGTTTTATTGTAATTCTGAACATTACCAGAAGCTGAAAATTTAGATTTCTTACCTTTCTTGCGAGGCTTAGAAACAATGAGAGCTGCATCTGTATGCCCTGCCTTAAGTTTCTTTTCCCCAGCAACACATATGGCAATGAAATCATTAACATTCCATGGTTCTTCCCTCGAATTGTAAGTAGTTACAATTGTACCAAACTATGTAGGCAGAGTATTCAATGCTTGATGGACAATGCAAGCATCTGGAAGAACAATGTTAAGATTTTTCAGCTTGTTCTGAATATGGACCATCATCAAAATGTACTCCCTAACACCTCAATTACCATTATACTTCATTGAGTATAATTGCTTCAGAAGGGTACCAATTTCTGCATTGATCGAGACTTTATATCTTTCAGATACTGCTGTCAGGAAATCTTTTGCTATAGAGGTTTCTTGAAGACCACTTAGCAAATGCTCAGGAATAGATCTCTCTATAGTCAAATAGCACATGCGATTTGACTTATGCCATACTGTATGCAGCTGCTTATCTGTATCAGTACTGGAACTATTAATATCAGCTGGCTTAGGAGTATTCATAGCAAGATCAATATCTGATAATTCCATAGCCAACAACACATCTCTCTTCCACACTTTAAAATTGGAGCCAGTCAACATCTCTATAGTCACAGTGTTGTTGTTAACGGAAAAGGTGACTGAAAAACAAATAACAATGCAATTCTTTAGTTTAAGCACAACACAAGATAATAAATACTCCAAGTCATAAAAGAGTATTATACCAAGAATTTTAGCACATCACTGTATAAACACCTTTGGGCAGAATATACAATATGTAATTAAAAATTCTTCATATAAGACGATTCAGAAACTTATCCAATCCTCGTAAGTCTACCACCTTTAGGTGAATAAACCACTCAGACTAGTCCATTCCCAATCATATGTCTTATATGTAACATTTCTAAAATTTAACATACATTTCACATCTTTGGACAGAAGACTGCACATCAAAAAATAGAAACATCCCTAAAACATGCAAGACCGTCATCACTTAAAAGATTCAGTGAAAAATGTCACTTTGGTGGCTGCAGTTCCACTAAACTCATAAGCAATTCTCACATCGGGATACATCTTATATTATCTTATAAAATAACATTTATAATGTAATTTTATACTTTATAGACAAGGGGCCGAATTGTCCATAAAATTACATTCCTGAATATTATGACAAAATTTATGAGATAAATCAATTCTTTATATTTATCTCTATGTCACAAATAAATTAATTGCATTGAAAATTTTTCTTTATGAGAGACAATTAATTCTCTCTCTAACCAATGATAATTTTTATACTCATGTATAAATAAAACTTTATGAGATCATAATTTATCTCTTAAATTGTCATTAATAATTAATTATGACTTTATATGTAAATTTTGAGATAAAATTGAAGTTAAAATGAAGTTTAGGGATTAAAATAATAGTTGTGATCAGTATGCTATTATGCAGGGATCTGTATGCTATTATCCAAAGGCTGGATGGATATTAGCCAAAAAAATGGGCTCACACTTGTGCTACATGCGCTCGTGCAACGTACGTACTGACAACTTCTTCAAGAAGCTGTTAGCACAGCCCCACCCAACAAAACTCAATTATTATCTTTCATTTCATTTTATATTGCTGTTGAAAACGAAATCATGAGAGAGAAGCAATTTGCTTTTCGCATATATGAATTTGCCTTATATTACTGTAAGGTTTTGAGGTTAGCGCAGAAGCATTCATGTGACTGCAATTTAAAATTTTCTTCCAAAACCACTATAAGGATCGTGGTTATGTCGTTGTTGATGTAAACAATATTTAAATTAATCTATATTAATTTAACATGCATGTAATCAGTAATATTATGTAAATGCATTATTAGATGTGATGTGAAGCTTATTTGATAAGCTTCACATCTCATCACCTTTTACAAATATATAATGCATATATTGGGCTATTGCGGTGGGTGTGTGAAATTGCCGAGAGCAATTACAAGAAAATAAAGAGAGAGAGAGAAATAGAAGCATAAGGAAATAGTTTCATAAGGTTTGGAGAAATTTAAGGCATAAAGAAGCTTAATCAGGGCGAGTAAGTTTCTCACCATCAAGAAATGGGGAGCAGATTGTGATCTCCTCAGTGCAACTTATCAACAGATCTACAGAAATTTCCGCTGCAGATATGGATTTTAAATCAGGTACGCTCTCTGGATTATTTAATTAATTCATTTATTATATTCTAAGCTCTTGTGTTAAGGTCCTGTTGCAAATAAAATCCTTACATTTTTTTCTCTTGAACATCTCAAATACCTCTCTGATTTATTTTTCCACAACTTTCAATCTATTCCCAAATTTTGGGTCATTCAAATACAGGATACGACGTGCTTAATGACAGAAAATATATGAATCATTTTTATACCAAGCACGTTGAACGTTGATCGAGATGGTGATGGAACTCCTCAATAGAGCTTGCTAAGCTTCTGCCATCTCTAAATTTGCATGGACTGGGGACACAAACTTGAGGCTTTTACATGTTGAAACACTGAAGATATGAAGCAATTTACAATGGTCAACACTCAATAATTGTTTTTTTTTATAAATAGATTAATACGCTTTCCTCGCAATGGATCTATTTTGTAGATCATTAAAAACTTGTTAAAATGAATTAGTGTTTTTTATGTTTGATTCGATAATTATTATCAAAGAGAAATTATGATTTTAATAGTAAATTATATTTTTGACATTTTAATAATAAAAAATAAAATATTACAACATGTTGCTCAAAGTATATTTTTATCTGACGCCATTTAAAAAATAATAATAATCTTACGGTCACGTTTGGACAAACAGAAATTCAAAAACTCAACGGTCAGCAAAATTTAATTGGGTGTGGTTCAAAACAGACGATGCAATTTTTGGCCAAATAGGGGACCCATAAAGTATCTTAGCAAATATCCCACCGTAAAATGATAAGTGCGCACACACTTGATTACAACTCTTCGCTAATTATTGGGCGGGTCTATTCATTTGAATTTATGTTACATTAAGAGAGGGAAGAATAATAATCAAACTCTGAACCGAGAGTCTTTTTCTTTCTCTTGTCTATTTTGGAAGGCCCAAAAAATCAACATTTAAACAAACCCTAGAAATGAGGACCAAGAATCCACTGAAACAACTTAAGCTCTCCGTTCCAGCTCAAGAAACCCCTATCACTTCCTTCTTGTAAGTATACTATCTTGATTTTACTTACTGATTTTATTTCTTGTTTTGGGTCTTTAATTGTTGCTCATAAGTTTTAGTACATTAATAAAGAAAAGGAAATTTTGAATCTTTTTTAACGGATTAATGTGGATAAATTATCAGGACTGCGAGTGGCACGTTTCATGATGGCGATTTGCTTTTGAATCAGAAAGGTTTGCGGCTGATTTCTGAAGAAAAGGAATCCCGTGTAAGATTTTCAATAATTTTCTTCGCTTTGCAAGATTTACGCTGCCTCAAATGTATATTAGGTTAAAATTTTGATGGATTTAGCATTGTGTTAGAACTTAATTATGTGATATTTTTCATTATTGTGTTGCAAAATTTAAAATTTTGATGGATTAAGAGTCAGTATGTAGAGCCAAGAAACCAGGTTTTGAAATGTAGGTGATGGATCCTGAGATATTTCTTCATTTGTATATGATTTTGGTGTATTTACTGATGTTTGCTTCTTCTGGGATGGTTACTCGCACAAAATGAATTTGATAACAGCTTGGCTATAAGTTAGCATCTTTTGAAACAATTCCCTCCATGGGCAATTTTGAATTTTGATTCTCCAAATATTCTTTCTTGGGTTTATTGGTTAGACGTATCTCTTGACTCTGCAGAATGCTTAATTGAAGGTTCTAGGAAGCTTAAGAAATTTTTCAATCTGTTAAATCGGATTCTTTAATTCATCTGGACAAACCATTATATGCATCTGCAAGCCTCTGATGAATTGATCTTCTTAACCTTTTGTCAGTGATTTTTCTATCCTAAACTCTTGTTTATTTGAAAATTTTATTTCCAATGCTTATGCGTCACGCTTCATTTTGTTGCAATGTGCATTTCTTCTCATTGTAAATCAGAGGTTTTTCCTCATTTCTAAGATGATTCCCTCGATTTTGTGCTTATAAGCTCATAATTTTGTTTATCTTGTAATTTGAACAGCCTTCTGATTGTAAGGAGCTTGATTTTGAATTCTCTTTGGAAGACCTTGAGACAATCAAAGTAATAGGAAAGGGAAGCGGTGGAGTAGTACAACTTGTTCGCCACAAATGGGTTGGAAGATTATTTGCATTGAAGGTCCTTATAACATATAAACTTTTCTATTAGCATGTAATTTAATTTCAATTCTGCAACACTTTATCTGATAAACGAGAGGATTTTTATTTTATCAATTACTGGATTTATAATTATTTCATTGATCAAAGAATCAAGTAAAAACATCAACTCCATCTCAGTTTTTGGATACTTAAAAAAGTTGATCCAGTACACAGGGCAGTGCAGTAACTAATCATGACATAATTGTTAAGAGAGGAAGAGAAAGCATGATTAATTGCCGTTTTCTGCCTTGAATGGTAGTATTATTTTGAAATCAATTTTCTTAAATGGAGTAATTAGTGGAGATACTGGTGAGAATTTGAGAGATGAAGTCACTATTTTTCTTCTTTTAGGTTTTTTTTCCTTTTATATGCAGTAACTAAGCACAATGTGCTTCTTATGATAGACCATTATCTGTTATCGTCATTCTTCCTCCTAGTTTCCTTCATATAATGGACGAATTTAGGGAAATATTATTGTTACTCCTATTTTTGTGTTTCGGACTACCATTACAAAGACTCTTACAGTAAAAGGATGTCAAATGGTGGAAGAATTGCCGCTCCAGCTCCGGGAAGTCTGATTACTGTACTGTTCATAAGTTCATTGAGTTGTGTATTACAGGTCATCCAGATGAACATACAAGAAGAAATTCGCAAACAAATTGTGCAGGAGCTGAAAATAAATCAAGCATCACAATGTTCCCATGTGGTTGTTTGCTACCACTCTTTCTATCACAACGGAGTCATTTCTCTTGTGTTAGAATACATGGATCGTGGTTCTCTGGCAGATGTGATCAGACAAGTTAAAACAATTCTTGAACCATATCTTGCAGTTGTGTGTAAGCAGGTATCTAAGCTTCCTTCTCAATTTATGCTAAAAGCAAAAGTCGTTGCAACACATAACTTATTCTCTCTCTTAAGTCATTGCAACACATAACCTATTCTCTCTCTCTTAAGTCATTGCAACATATAACCTATTCTCTCTCTCAAGTCATTGCAACATATTACCTATTCTTTTTCCCTTTCTCGCTCAAAATATAAACATAAATTCTTTTGCATACCCACCTTCCAGGTTTTACAAGGTCTCGTGTACTTGCACAATGAAAGACATGTAATACACAGGGACATAAAACCATCCAATTTGCTGGTAAACCACAAAGGCGAAGTAAAAATTACAGATTTTGGTGTGAGTGCTATGCTAGCAAGCTCTATGGGTCAAAGGGATACATTTGTCGGAACTTACAACTATATGTCGGTATGTCATATGTGTAACATTTTATTTTCCATGTAATTACTTATCACTTCGAAATCAGTCGGTCTTCTTCTTTCTTACTTTTTTTTTGAGAACTTTAGATAAAATACATAGAGACAGTACAGTTAAAAGCGAACGATTAATAACTGATGATTTTCCTTTTCTAGCCTGAAAGAATTAGCGGGAGCACTTACGACTATAGCAGTGATATATGGAGTCTGGGCATGGTAGTACTTGAGTGTGCTATTGGACGTTTCCCTTATATGAAATCCGAAGACCAGCAAAGCTGGCCAAGCTTTTATGAGCTTTTGGAGGCCATTGTGGAAAGCCCACCACCAACTGCTCCATCAGATCAGTTCTCCCCAGAATTCTGTTCATTTGTATCAGCATGGTAATTCATAGACCTTCGTTTTGCATTTATAACATTATCATAACGCACTGTCTTTTTCTTCTATTGTGTGTGCTCTAAACAACAATTTGATACCATTTTATAACTGAACTCAGAATTATAATTACTTTGATTGCTTATATCTTTTGCATTTGCAGCATACAGAAGGATCCTCGATGTAGGTCATCGTCTTTGGACCTCTTGGTAAGTAACTAAGTGTACTTCACTACTTTAACTTTAGAAAGATCTAAGTCTTAATTGCAATACTTGTTTATGCTTTCAGAGTCACCCTTTCATAAAAAAGTTTGAAGACAAGGACATTGACCTTGGTATTTTGGTTGGCAGCTTGGAACCTCCTGTCAATTACCCAAGGTAGGTTATCTTGTAATGAGATGTTTGAGTGTAATATGATTTTACCTGTGTTTCAGTTACCAGTCTTTATCAAAACATTAATATCATTTTTCATACAACACTTGAAATTTTAATGTTTCGTCTGTGGCTTGATACAAAAGGAACATGAATTACTTGTACTGAGAGCAAAAACCAAATGCATTTGGTGGCAATTTTTTGCCCATCAAAGAGGTAAAAAAGAATCAGGATGTTCTTACTGTTTTTAGGTTTTACCTTTTATATCCTTACAATTTTTCAAAAAACGATATTATTCTTTTGATGTCAAACCTTTTTATAAAAAATAAAATAAAAATAAAAATCAGCTCAATGAAAAAACCATCAATTTAATTTTAGTTAAATTTTGACATTAACCGAGTAATGCAAAATGATATTCAGCCCTAAGGGCGACAGAATTTGGGCAATGTTCAATTCAGTATCAGAAAATGGTTTCTCTCCTATCGCCCTTAGGAGTATTTTTATCACATCATCCAAAATAAATGCCTGAAATAATATTTGTATCATAAACATGTAAATTTTGGTAGGATTTCCAATAAAACCAAAAATGGACATGTGTGAAATTTTTGGTTGAATTTACCTTTTTGAGGCAAAATAAACGGGAAATTATAAAAGCAAGCAAAAAAAATAAGTGTATAGAACAAGTAATTATTGCTATGTTTTTATTAACCAATTAGCCAAATAAACTTTATTTGAATAAAATTATCTTTGAAATCAACTCACAGCATCACATAATAATGACTATACAATGAGTGTGCGACGGCACCTATTGCGATGGTGTCTATCGCACCACACACCCATCACATAGTCATGGTGTATGCCCACCTAAAATTGAGATTTTATCGAACACCTTGTGTTGACAAAAGAAAGTCACCCTAGAGCGAAATCGTCTTAGAGCGAAGGAGCAAAGGACGAAGACAAGCAGAGCTACGAAGGGAAGAGCGATCAGAGCAATCACCAGATGACACAGCGATTAGAACGACAAAGGACTCAAGACGACCGAAACAGCGATTAGAACGACAAGAGACTCAGGATGACCGAACACATGATGCAGTTGAACCCACGATTACAGCAGTTAGGCAGTTTACTCCACGATCAGGCAGTTAAGACGCACAACTCAACTGTTGAAGGCATGACCCAAGAGTTGCAAGGAAGTTACGAACAGAAACTGCCCGAACGGTTTACAAGTTTCACTATAAAAGGCTCACTCATGCGTAGATTAGAGGCCCGATCAAATGAATACTCAAACGAGCATATTTTTATTTTCCATTTCTTAGTTTCATAATCCTTAGGACTGTAACTTGTGTGCTTGCGCCCTTTGGAGGCTTATTCACTTAATCAAACACCTTTTGTTGTGACTTTGTCTCAGGAGGTTTGAACCTTACACGTTGTTCTTTCTTCAGGCAGAAAATTGCGCAAACAGTTTTTTGGCGACCACAGTGGGAGAATTGGTGTAAAAGTAGAGATGCCTCCGAAAAGAAACACTTAAAATGGCTCAAGTACGGAGGAAGCGGGACTGGAGTAAACCAACCAGCCCCGCGTTCCAGCCGTAGTAGGCCATTTCGAGGGTCTGGCATACGCTAGTCGATATGAGCTTATGCGAGAGCTCAGCCCTAACGCGGTTCACGCATTGTTCGGTGAATTCACGCAGGATGTTGTCGAGCAGGTTAGGCTTCAAAATGCTCATATCATAGATAAGTTTACTTCGACTAGTAACTCACATTATGAAAATATGGCCAAACACATAAACTCATTAAATGAGTTAATGGCCAAATGTGTAAATGGGGGGACAACCATATCGTGGACTACACCTCCTCCTGCACCAAGCAGTCAGAAGGCTGGCCCGAGTAATATTCCTCTGCAAGGGGCCACTGTCCCTACGACCTCCAGGGATGGAATAAGTCTTGGGGGCAATGGCCTACATCTAGGGCCAAACCTACACCAATGGCCAAATATGGTACAACATGAAGTGGTGTTGCCCCAAGGTCTCCAGGCTTCTCAGGGACTGAACCACGACCATGTCCCACTTGTGAGAGGACCGCAACCGCCACACATAGAATGTCATTTAATGGCAATGGTATGTTGAGAGACCAGATGACCGAGATCCTTCAAAATCAATTCGGTCTGGGAGTACGGCCAATTCGGCCAAGGTATCGGAAACCATATTCGGATTGGATCGATGTGGCGTATCCGTGGCCTAGAAATTACAAAATACCAGATTTTTCTCTGTTTACAGGGTCTGGGGAAGTTTCTACCATGGAACACATATGATGATTTACCCTTCAGTGTGGAGAAATCACTGATTTCCATAAGTTGAGGTTATTCCACGGCTCACTGTCAGGAGTAGCTTTCTCATGGTATGTCAGTCTGCCACCCAACTCGGTAGAGAATTGGCAACAAATGGAACAATTGTTCCATGCGCAATTCTACATGGCCGAATCTAAAGTGGCCTTGGCGAACCTAAGACAATTACCAGTAGAATGGGCCGAGACATTCTTACAAAGGTTTAAATTGGCTCGAGGTCGATGTTACGTGCCTTTGCCAGAGAAAGAATTTGTGAGAATCGCCCAAAACTGTCTCAATTTCGATATGAAAAAGAAATTTCAAGATCGCGAATTTTGGGATCTCCCCCAGCTTACCACTAGTGTGGTGCGTTATGAACAGTTATTAAGAGAGGATGAGCAAATGAAAAATTCCAGCAAATGAACTTATTACAGGAACATCAATTATGAAATAAGTGAAATGGACATCGAATCGGCCAACGTATGTTTGGTCGAATTGGTTAAAGGGAAGTCGTACGTTTGCAAGGCGTGGGCTGAACCCCAAGCCAAAGAAAAGAACGACAAAAAGAGTAGGAACTTCTCGTTCGATATCACGAAAGTCGATGCCATATTCGATCAATTATATAAAGACAGGCAAATTAGTTTGAGCGACCGCCACACATTGTCAAGCGCTGAGCAAATCGGTGGGAAAAAATATTGTAAGTGGCATAATGCATGATCTCATTCAACTAATGATTGTCTCGTTTTTCGGAATGTTTTGCAGGATGCCATAGAATCTAGACGAATAACATTCGAAAAAAAAGATGGCGGTGGATGACAACCCTTTTCCAAAGCCGATAGAATTAAATATGATCGATTCGGACCTTACCAAAGTTCAAGTTGGTCTTGGATGAAGATCATGATTGTCATCGTCCGAGCGCTCTAGAAAGGATCGAAACACCCCAAGAAGGGAAGGATCAGTGAAATCTGTGTGAACGGTGCAAGAACAGTGTAGAGTGGATGAGTGAGTTGGAAGATGCCTGTGAAAGGCCAGTAAAGAAGAAGCCAGTAGCATGGCAACCGAGAACCTACGCGCTGAGGTTCTACGGTGAGAATTCAAATCTCGTCCAAAACGTAAAGACGTTTAGGCCGAAAATTCATTGGCCCAGCGTATGGCATTCATACCAGAAGCCATCTTCGGGGCAGCGTTTGGGAAGGAACTACCCTTCTGTGAACGAAATGACAATGACGGAACTGAGGCGACACTAGAGAAATTATGGACGTATAATGCGCCAACAAGGTGAAGTGAAGGTCACCATAGGCCGCAATGCTTGTGTCAGGCAGAAACCGGAGGTAAGCAGCAAAGAGAGTGACGGCAAAGACGGGACAACAACGAACTGCGAGTAGGGGTGGCAAAATGAATCAACGAATCGAATTTGAATCGAATCCTAAACGAATCGAATCAAAATGTGATGGATTCGTATTCGATTCGTTTATTAAACGAATCATAATATCATGATTCGTTTATTCGTTTAGTCAATGAAATTATTTTATAAAATAATTTACCACAATTGATTTACATTAATTCTTTATAAATATATACATATGAAATATGTAATTAATATATTTACTCAAAATACCTCACCAAATATCGAAAATATTACTTTTTCTATGATAATTAGCTATAACTTTCCGAATCTTAATTGAAAATTAACAAGAATTAGTAAATAAAAATAATAAAACGAATCATAAACGAATAAACGAATCAATGAGCTTAAATTCGTATTCGATTCGTTTAATAAACGAATCGAATCGAATTGACCCATTTATAAAACGAATTCATTTTTTCAAACCCGTATTCGCTTTAAAGCGAATCGAATCGAACGAATAAACGAATCCTGACCCAAATTGCCACCCCTAACTGCGAGGAGCGTACCAAGTTTGATAGAAGAAAACGGGACGAAACAGACGACGAAAAACCCTCTATTGTCATTCAGTTCGGCAGTATGCCACTGGTTGTGGCTAACTATTACTTGTTGTCCGAAAAATTCAATGGGGACAATAATGAGGAAGATGGAAATAACGAAGATGTTTATACGGGTGATGAAACATAATTTGCAGCGCTCTCGATAACAGATATAGAGGCTTCATACGAGGAAATGACTGACATAGAAGAAGAAATAGACATCAGGACCGAAGCACGAAGAAGAGGAATATCACAAAATCTATTTCTCAACGAATTGTATGAGGCTGGAAACCCTGCAGTCGGAACATTAGGAGAAGACTCGAGACGATCCCCTTACCTTGTCCTATACGGAACACCCAAAGTAAAGCGGACCATTACCAAGGCGGAAAAGCAAAGACTGGTCATCAATAATTTCTCTCACAATGCGCCGGTCACTTTACCACCTTCTAGATGGGACATGGAGGGAGAACTGCCTCGGGCCAATGCTGGGAACGAACCAACAATGCAGGTAGGCCTATCAGGGAAAGTGATATTCCCAAAACCACCACCACAAATGACCAAACACTTGCGGCCATTGTATGTAAAAGCAAAGGCCAACGGGGATACCCATCACCAAAGTGTTGATTGATAATGGAGCAGTCATCAATGCAATCAATGTTAGGATGCTAGGGCATTTAGAAAAGTCAGAAGATGACTTCATCCCTACAGAAGTGGTGCTTACAAGTTTCAATGGAGGTGCGACAACGTTCAAATGGGTTGTCCCATTAGACTTGAAAGTGGGAAGTACTACAAAAACAGTGGTGTTCTTCGTTATAGATGGGCCAACCACATATAACATGCTCCTATGACGAGATTGGATACACGGCAGCCGATGCATTCCTTCATCTCTTCATCAGAGCCTAGTTTTAATGTTTTATGGAACCATAGAGACGAAGTGGAAATAGTACACGCCGACAACAAGTATTTCGCTGCAGAGATAAATTCGGCCGAATACTTCATGTACGCAGGAAGTTACGGGCCGACCAGAGTTCTGAATGAAGGGGAAAATTCAAACATTTGGCTCAAAATGAGGAGCCATACCCCGCAGGTCTGCTAAACGATTTGTTTGTGCAAACAAGGCCAACCACAGTGGTCTTTGGAGAGCAAACACACATCAATTCAAATGAAGAGCATACAGAGTAAAGAACAAACCGCACTCGCGGCCACCAGGGCCAATCTAATGGCCTAGAGAAAATGAGGCTGAAGCTCAGGCCGTAATTTCGGCCTTAAGGGATAAATTATTAGCACACCAGACATAAGACAGAATAAAAGAGGCATGCGGGGTAGATTGTTTGATGGACGGAAGTCACAAGAGCGAACAACCACTGTAAGAAGAAGAATACGCTCTGAATGAGCGGTATAAGACGAGCATCACAATGGTACTTGATGTATTGGACGATGTCAATCTGGGGAGCGAGGATGATAGACGCATCACTTACATCAGCAAGGAACTAGAGGCCCAGGTACGCGAAAAATTGATCCATTTGTTACAAAGATATAAAGATTGTTTTTCTTGGGATTACAATGAAATGTCTGGTTTAGATAGAACGTTAGTGGAGCATGGGTTGTCAATCATGTCGAGCTATAGACCACATAAACAACATCCCCGGAGGTTTGCACCCAATGTCATGTCTGACAATAAGAAAGAGGTTGAACGCCTTTTGGAGGCGAAATTCATTAGGACGACCAGATACGTATAATGGTTGTCAAATATCGTCTCTGTCATGAAAAAGAATGGAAAGCTAAGAATATGCATAGACTTTAGGAATTTAAACTTGGCAACACCAAAAGATCAATACCATATGCCAATGTTTAAAAATACGTGGCGGCGCCTCGAGGCGGCCGGCCATTGAGGCGCGAGGCGGCGAGGCGGGCGCCTCGATCCAAAACATCAGAATAATAATCCAAATAGTAATATCATAATAATAATAACATGTTAAATCCAAAATACATTCATTTCTTCATAATTCATAATATGTTCAAAAAAAATATTGATAACTAATCCCTAAATAAGCTATCATTTGTGTCTAGCGGCATGAAGCTTGGGTCAAAATCTCTCTCATCATCAGATGTGTCATCCTCCAAAGAACATTCTTCACTTGTATTGTCTTCATCCACTAATTGTGGAGTTTTTCCTTTCCCTAACAAATAACATAAAGTCTATTATTTTTTTAATTTATATTATATAAATTGCATTATTTGTAAATATTAACTTACTTTGGTCTCTGTTCCTTTTTTGTGCAGATGCTTTACTTCCACTCGGTTGTTCAATGGAAGTATTCTCTACAAAGCTTTCTCCGGCCACCCATTCATCATCAGAAGACAACTCATCCTCAATCAAAGGATCATCATCAGCTTGAAATGAATGTTTTTTCATGTATTTTGCTTCAATCGCATATTGTACATTATTTAAACTAACGAGTTCAATTTCTCGGTGGATAATCTATTTCTCTTCTTTGTATGAATCTACAAAATATTTACAAATTATCATAAGTTCACCGAAAAAAGTTGTATTCACAAATTATTAATTATTATTAGATCATACCATATTAAATGTACTCCAGTTGTGTTCACACCCCGAGGATGAGCATGTTAGACTTAAAATCTTTATTGCTAAATACTGCAGTTGAGGAGTTTCATCGCCGTATGCTCTCCACCAGTCATCTATAATAAAAATATAAAATTAAATATACATTTTTCAAATTCATATAATATCTTATAGTGAATAATAACACAAAAGTGATAATTCACATACCATGACTACGATTGAAAACGGTGTGTTTAGCAATATTGAGGCCAAATAATCCTTTCTTATTTTTATGTTGATGTAGCTTTCCAATATCTTCAAGCATTAAATCAATACAATGTGCCGCACACGGCGTCCACCACAACTGTTTCCTCTTTTACATTAAAAGTTCACGTGTTTTCTTATAATTGGATGCATTATCTGTAATCACTTGAATCACAATATCTTCGCCTACTTCTTCAACAACATCATCAAACATGTTGAACAATAAATTTGCATCATTCACTACATCACTAACATCCACAAATTTAAGAAAAATAGTCCCAAACGGATTGTTCACAAGGAAGTTTATCAATTGTCATCCTCTCATATCATTCCACACATCTGACATAATGCTCACCTCTGTTTTGCTCCATGTTTTCTTTACTTCATCAGCAACTTCCTTCGTATTTTCTAATTCCTTTTTTAGTATAGTTGTTGATAAGTCATGTGGTGTCGGCAGTTTTAGTCCACGTCCAATATTTCCAATTGATCGCACCATATTAACAAATGATAGACTATTAACAACATTAAAAGTGATGCCATTCTCATAAAAAAACATACTAATATCTTGTATCGTCTCATTATGAAGATCTTGAACACTTCCTTGTGAGGGGCGCATCAGATTGTCCGCCAATTCTCCCTCTTGAATATTAACCACAAATCTATATATTGGCCCTCAAATTGTTCTCTGGGATACAGTGTTTGAACTACCCAAAGAAGTGCGGTGTAGGGAGGCACCTTCATCAATCCGTTCTTCTCGATAAAGTTATGCAATCTTTTTTGTATCTTATTTTTTCTTCATATATTCTTTCATCTATGATTGTACTTCTGGAGGAACCATTGTACATGACGCGGCATTACCCTTAATACCCGTAAGATATTCTTTCATTCTGTATACACCCTCTTTGATTATCCTCCTGCAAAAATGACATTCAATATACTTATATCTCCCTTCCATCTTCCACAGTAACTTCATGCCCGTACTTCCAGGCTGGATCTGTTTGATTCGACATTTTACTGAAAATATATAAACAAAGTGATATTTCAATTCAGATTCACATATTTCAATTCAGATTCACAGGGCCGCAACTTTATGATTCATTTAGTTTAAAGCCACACGAAGATAATTCATTCTAGCATTCAAACACTGGACAATGAAATGGCATAAATGATTGTTGGAAAACAAATAAAACAATTCATTAATTCATAAATGATTGCTGAAATCAAACGTCATTTGAATCAAATTTATGAGAGATGGACCTTCGAATGGAACTGTCTTTGTTGATGCAAAATAGACGACGAAAGACGCAAAGCAGACGACGCCGAGAGACACAAATCAGACGACGCCGATAGACCACGACGAGAGACGCAGAGCAGACGACGCCGGGAGACGATGCTGAAAGATGACGACGCCGAGAGACGCAAACCAGACGACGAGGCAAAGGACGCATAAGAGAAGCAAAGAAGAGCGAAGAGAAGCAAAACAAAGACAAACCCTAAAAGAAAGCAGATATTCTTTTTTTTTTATAACGATGTCAAAACGACGACGTTTTGGCACACCAAAACGTCGTCGTTTCGGTGTGATAAGGAAAAAAATTAAAAAAAAAAGACTGACTGTGAGGCGCACGCCTCAACATTGAAAGGCGACCGCATCGGTGGAAGCCGTATTAGGCGGCCGCCTCGATGTGTCGACACCGAGAGGCGGCGATTCGATGCCTCGAGGTGGCGCCTCAATACGTATTTTAAAACACTGCCCTATGCCGACGGTAGATTCCCTAGTAGTACTCCACATCAGGGTATCATGTGTACTCTTTTATAGATGGGTATGCAGGTTATAATCAGATCTATATCGCCGAAAGCGATATACATAAAATGAATTTTAGGTGCCCAGGGTCTTTAGGATGTTATGAGTGGGTGGTGATGCCCGGGGCTATTTACCAGCGAGCCATGAATCTAGTTTTCCATGACATGATCTGTAAATTCGTAGAAGTCTATGTAGACGATATAGTGGCTAAGTCTGTGACCATGGATGAACATTTTAGCCACTTGGCGATGACTTTTGAGCGAACGAGGAAATTTAAATTGAAGTTAAACCCTGTCAAGTGTGCTTTTGGGGTGAGTGCAATAAATTTCCTAGGTTTTCTAGTACACCAACGGGGAATTGAGATTGATATCAATAAATCTCGGGCAATCACTGAAGCCAAACCACCCCGAAATAAGAAAGAGTTGCAAAGATTTCTAGGGTAAATTAATTTCTTAAGAAGATTTATCTCTAACTGTGCAGGAGAAACTAAAGTGTTCTCGTCTCTGTTGAGGCTAAAGGATAAGGACAAGTTCGTCTGAACCGAAGAACATCAAAAGGCTTTCGAGAGCCTGAAGAAATATTTGTCACAACCGCCAGTGATGGTACCCCCTGTGCTAGGATGGCCAATGAAGTTATACATATCAGCCGAAGAGCAGTCCGTAGCTGGTAGGGGTGAACACGGTTTCGGGTCAAACCGTGAACCGCACCGAACATCACCGCACCAAATCGAACCGCGAGGTTTGAAAAAATATTAAAAATGATTTCAAACCACACCGAATCAAACCGCAAATTTCGGGTCGGTGAGCGGTTTTGACCCACACCGAACTGCCCAAACCGCAAATTAGAATATGAAAGATTTAATATGTGTATAATTTTATATAGATTGTTTCCGCTACTTCAAGAAATTTAATATAAGGGTAATAAAATGATTAAGAAATTATAAGCTTCTCGTTCAGATACAATTAAAAATTTAAAGATTAATTACAATCAACTTGGCTTTCTTAGAAGTTGTTTGAATCGAAACGTGAATGGCTTATGAAATTGTTCAAATGTTATTAAAGTCGTAAATTTTTAGGTTCAGATGAAGATTATTATTATTTTTATAAATTGATTCAACTTTAAAGATTAATTATAATGTGAAAACGCATAAAATTTTCTTAAAAATTCTATAATCCAAACCGCCAACCCGAACCGCCGAAACCGCTAAACCGCCAACCCGAACCACCGCAATTTTCCTTATCAAATTTGCGGTTTCGGTTTCTAATTTCCCAAATCGCCAACCCGCGCGGTTTGAAGGAAAAACCGACCCGAACCGCACCGCGAACACCCCTAGTAGCTGGGATGATCGCGCAAGACGATGACATGGACGTCGAAAGAGCCATCTATTACATCAGCAGACAATTGCTGAAATATGAATGTAATTATTCTCCAATAGGGAAATTGTGTTTGGCTTTATATTTTACATGTACTAAATTACGAGCCTACCTTAGGCCGACTACAATGTACTTAATTACTAAAGTTAATATTATAAAGTATATGTTCTCTCGTCCTATTTTGCACCAAAGAGTTGGTTTCTGGTCATTATCATTGTCAGAATTCGATATACGGCATGAACCTCAAAAGGCTGTAAAAAATCAGGCCTTTGCAGATTTCTTAATCGAACACCCATGTTTAAGTACCATTAGAGAAATGAAAATGGAATTAGATGAATGCAGCTTGAAACCATGGACGATGTATTTTGATGGATCTAGCATGATGAAAATAGCAAGGATATGAATAGTTTTAGTCAGTCCATTGGGAGAATCATTCCTTTTCATAATCAGGTTGGACGAATATTGGACCAACAACCAAGCCGAGTATGAGGCCTTGATATTTGGGTTAGAATTACTCCTCAATATGGGAGTAACACATGTGTCCATTAGAGGAGACTCACAAATAGTAATCCAACAGGTAACGGGAGCCTTTAAATGCCAGAGCCCATCAGTCATGGCACTATCAGATGTAGCCAAAGAGTTGCTAGATCAATTTGACTATTCGGAGCTAGAACACGTTCCGAGGACGAAGAACGAAGTGGCCAACAATTTTGCCCAAGCGGCCTCCGGATATAAACAGACAAATATAAATGGTATATATCGGAGCGAAGAGGTCAAGCCGGCCCTGATGAGACGAAAGATGGTGATGGATGTCATGATTGTTGAAGAAGAGGACGATTGGAGGAACGAGATCAAATAATTTTTAAGACATCCCGAAAATGGGAAAGATCGAAGGCTGAAACTCAAAGCCTTGAATTACGTGGTGTCATGAGACGTGTTATATAAAAAAAGTCAAGACGGTCTGTTGTTGAAATACGTGGGGCCATCGGAATCCAAAACTATTATAGCCGAAATACAGGAGGGTGTTTGTGGAGCTCACCAGACTGGAATAAAGATGAGGTGGCTGGTCATATGGAGCGGCTATTATTGGCCGAAAATGGGAGAGTTGTGCATATCGTATGCCAATGGGTGCGTTGCTTGTCAGAAGCATGTGCCCATTCAGAGGGCAAAATCAACTGAAATGGTCCATGTTATTAAACCATGACCATTCATAGGATTAACGATAGATTTGATAGGAAAAATCTATCCTGCATCTAGCAAGAGGCACACATTTATTATCGTCGCCACATATTTTTTTACCAAATTGGTGGAAGCTATTCCGGTAGTGGAGATCTCTCAGGAGCAAATCATCAAGTTCATAAAAGAGCACATCATTCACCGATTCAATATACCACAAACAATAATGATGGACCGTGGTACTTCGTTAAATGACGAGAAGGTTAAAAGCTTCTTGGCCGAATATGGGATCCGGCTAGTAAACACCACTCCATATTATCCTCAGTCAAATGGTCAGGCAGAATCGTCCAATAAAACCCTTAAAGGATTGATTCAGAAGATGGTGACGGAAAATGCTAGGTGATGGGACAAGTGTTTGAGCCAGAGTCTATAGGCCTATAGAACGTCATCGCGAACGAGTACCTCAGTCACGCCATTTTAATTAGTATATGGTCAAGAGGTCGTACTACCAGTTGAAATTAATATTGAATCCACCAAGGTGATGTTGCAAAAGGAATTGACAAAGGAGGACTACAGCGAAGCAATGATCCAAAATTTGTTTGAATTGGACGATTTTAAATGCGATGTCATAAATCATTTGGAAGCGCAAAAGGAAAAAAACTGGCCAAGGGATATAATCAGAGAGTCATGGCTAAATCGTTCAGAAAATGCGAATTAGTGTGGAAAACTATATTGCCACTTGGTGTCAAAGATCCAGCATATGGCAAATGATCGCCTAATTGGGAAGGACCATTCGAGGTAAAAAACTTATTACCAAACGAAGCCTATCATTTAAAGAATTTGAGTGGAAAAGTACATGATAGAGCGATAAACGGTAAATATTTGAAAAAATATGTGCCCTCACTATGGGAGCACGAGAACATAATGTCTTTGCAATAAGGACAAAGACAAATAATATACGAATGTATTTTCATTAATAAAGGACGAACGCGTCCTCAAAAGTACAACATTTGGACGATAAAACATCCTACATTATTACATAAGTATTGGCTGGCCGAAGATCGCTGGAGCTCGTCGGGCGAATCCTTCAGAAGCGAGAACATCTCCCCCAAGTTCCGCCATTCTCTCAATATTTTTGTATCGGCCCTTATCAGATCGGCCAGGCCTTTTTCAAAATCAACTCGGGCAAGATCCATGAACTCGGCCATAGTAGAAGTGGCCTCAGCTACCAGAGAGGCGAGCCCCCTCTTTTTAGCACCATCATCATGCTGCTTTCCTCTATCTGATGCCGGATATCCTGTAGTTGTCGTTCTAGATCCAGCAGCAAAGACTCATCGATAACCATTTCATCCGTAGATTCTCTTATGGCTTGCCGAAGGTTATCGATGGTGCCTCGAAGCCTATCCTTCTTGTTTATTGATGCACGCAGGCCGACCTTCTGGCTATGTGTGGTCCGATAGCGAAGAATAAGGGTCGGGACCTTGTTTTGCAGGTCTTGGAGAGTGAGGTGGCTTTCTGCTGAAATAGGTAGAACATGAAGACCCAGCAGACGGTCTTCATGTTCTTAAATTAGAAAAATCTTCATTCGAGTGGCAACACTGGTTCTTCCCTAGGAGATTGGACTGAATGAGTGGGAGACGGTGGCCGATCAGAAGAAGCAGATGGTTAAGTTAAAGAAATAGGAGTTGTCGGTCGAAGAGTTGGAGACTGAGGAGCCGAAGATGACGGCTGGTCAAACGCAGAAAGTTCATGCGCCAAAGGTACAGAAGACATCGCTCGAGGAGGAGAGGGCGGAAGAGTCGAGGACGACGGTTGTCCGGAGGCCGAAGTTGGTTGCGCCGAGGGGCACAGAGATGCTGCATGTGGCGATGATTCTTGCGATGTGGTTGTAGGCTGAGCATCTGCAGAAGAATCAGAATCAGAATCAGAAGAATCATAAATATAAACAACCTCTCATTCTTCATAAATGCGATGAAGTACATCGTCTTTGTACATAGACCGAGCCTCATCTAATAAATCCAATTCGGCCAAACTAAAAAGGTCGTCTACATCACTATAACTTCCCATAAGCCCTGTGGCATCCATTCTACGTACCAAAGGGTAAATCTGTTTGAGATGACGCCAAAGTGGCCCGTCATCCGGCCAAATAGGTTCGGGCATGTCAGGCTCGTAATCAGGATCATGTACAATTGGCACACGATGGTCCACAGAGGGGGATTCAAATAACGGATGATCTCTTAGAATTTCCTCAACATTTGGGCATGAACGACCGAATTCTGTACATGGCTCCGTACCTTGGGGGTCGATTCCGGACGAAGGACCGGTAGCAGTTGTCTCGCCCTCTTATGGCGGTTGTTCCATGATTGGAGCCTCGGCTGCTTCGTCATCGTCCGATGGAAGCCGAACAACCGGGACTACGGTGGGTTCAGCCTCTTCAGATGGACCCTCGACCATGGGAGTTTCGGGCCCTTGAGTTTGGGTCATTTCGGGTGCTGCATAGGGTGGCTTCGTCCTAAGCGCCTGCACAAGATACAAAAACTTATAAAACCTCAGGTTGTCTCAAACCGATGTACAAAAGAGGACAAGAGTTTCAGACCATACCTTAGCCCGACGAACGAGGGGCACGTCCGAGTCAGAGCTGTGAGTGGGGGAAAGCTGCTTCTGTTTGGCTTGTTTAATTTTCTTCGGCTTGGCCACCTCAATAATTTCTTCGACCCCACTGACTCCGAAGATTTAGAAGAAAAATGGATGGAAGAAAATATCAGCATATAGGGCAAAGAAAAGAATCTCTCCCGGCCAGGTGGCCAGAAACGGTCAAAGAAAGAATGAACCGATGTACATGGGGAAAATGGAACTATAATAAAAGAGGATAACAAAGAACGAGTCTCCGAAAAGGAATGCTCTATGTGAGAGAGCGAAAAGACTTTAAAACGGTCCGATGAAACGGAGCGCGTATGGAAGAATGGAAGAGGTCATCCTTGAACGAGACCGAGTTGGCAGACAGCGAAGTTGGGCGAATAAACATCCACTCCGGCCTTGCCATTGGCCCCTGTCAGGATGTCATGAATCAGATCACGGTTGCATAAAAACCTGTGCCATATGCGAAGACTTGATTCGTCCTCTTCTGACTCAGGGAGGTCATGGACGAAAGAAGGGCTGTCGCCCAAGGAAAAATGAAAGAAAGAATGAACCCGAGAAAAAGTATAAAAATATTCAAAAACAGTGCGAGGGAGGAGAAAGGTTGGCCGAAGTTGAGCAAAAAGAAGACCGGCACAATGATAAGAATGACTTGAATTAATTGAGTCGAAGACAGGGAAATAGGCTCTCAGCCAAAGCTGGACAAGCCATAGAGGGCCAGAGGCGATTGTTGAAACTCTTGACCTAAGTTGTTTTTGAAGAACGACCAACCCTCAATAAATGGCGGCCAACAAAAAGGATGTCAGGTCCAAATGACGACCATTGGCATGGTCGGAAGAGATGGGGAGGTAACCCGCCATGAGTTTCTGGCTTGGCGAGCAAATGATATATTTGCAAAGCCAGTAGTGAAGGAAGGTCGTTCGCTCCAGCATTGAGACTGGACCGGCCGATTTGGAAAATGCACGGAGAAAAGCGGAGTATGACGAAGAGTCCATTGGAGGGGGGAAACGAAAGGTTGTGCAGACCAAGATGGTCATACCCAGAGGGGCTAACTCGGTAAGAGCGCCGATGTCGCGAAGGATGATGGTGAAAGGACCAGCAGTGAAGATGAAGACGTTGTATTCAGAGGACCAGAGAAGTAGTGAGGTAGGAAACAGATTTCGGTCGAAATAGGGCAATGCCAATGAGAGTTCGATAAAAGAAAGGAAGACATGTTCCTCAAGAAAGGTACGGGTATCTGTATGCAGTAGCATACGTTGGAATCAGGTCTCAAAGGCGGAGTCGTGTTTAGGCCATGTGCGGATAGGATTGGATTGAGCCAATGGAGAAACATTTAGTGGCTCTGAAAAAGGGAGACCAGAATTAGAAGGAAACTGTTGAGCCAGCGGGGCTGTGGCGATGGCATTGTCGTTAACGAAAATAAGACCTAGAGTGCACTAGCCGTAGTTCTTGTTGAGGACATGAACGCAGAAAGTACTCACAGAAGAATCATCCAGTGCCATCTGATAGTCACCAAAAGTTGAGGAGTTGGTTTTGGGGGCAGAAGAAGAAGACGTCATTAATGTTGGAAGGAATAGAGTAAGAAAGAAAGGAATGTTGCAAAGATGATAGAAAGTAAAATGAAAGCCAGAGTATGTTGAATCCTTATACACACAGACAAAAGGCTCGACCTGGGACAGGTATCGCAACGCAAATCATCGAAGGATGGAAACAGCGGGAAAATGAAAAGGTATAAGAGTCGTCATAGATAGGTGTTGGGATACGATTCGACGTGAAGGAATAAAGGTGACGTGTGACGAAAGGAGACACCGAAATGACGTGAAAAACGGCTCATTAATGGGCGTCATGATGAAACGTGATGGGAAAGGTCGCGCATTTATTGCAGAAGTGATGGGCTCGCATGGGAAATACAAAGGGCGACCCAACAAATTGTAGGGCGAGGACTTGTAGGCCGACATCTACCACCCTGATATGAAGAAATTCACATCGATTTCATTTCCAATACAATCAAGGTGAATTTTGTTGGGGTTGGTGCTTAGAGCGCCAATCCGGACCGTATTTATGTCTGATTCATGAATACGAACATCCCCTTATTCCATAATATTACTTATTTATGGTTGCACCTCTTGTTCTTATATACGTATTCGATCTTATTACGATTAGATTGAAACTAAATGTGGTTTAGTGATATGTATATATTAGACAAAGGCCCGATAATATATAATGCAGTACACAGTTACAAAGTTAGTTTGTAATTGACATTGGGAAGTGTCACTGCTATATGTATATTATCAAACATAGTTTCTGGTCAAGATTTGCTAACACGGGTCGGTTAGTCAAATCCGTTGAGACCAGTATATGTCGTATATCGAGACTTGGTCCGATGGTTTATCCTAATGAACCATGAGTCTAGGGAGACTCGTATAGACGTGTAGGTGTTTATAGTGGATAAACACTGAACGGCTCACCGAAGATTCTTAATGGATGGTACGCCAACGTCAATAAGAATCTTCTCGGGTTGAGTAGCATAGTGGTCCTTCGACTTGAGACACCACTGTGGATGTATGAGACATCCTCCACACTTAGATGGCAGTCACGTCACCGATCTATTTAGATCAGACCTCCGCCTGTTCGTTGGGTGTGGATCGATCCTCAAGATATCCTGTGTGTGTCAAGATAGGATCCGTCAGTTCTGTGTACAGAGCATAGGTAGTCCATATATTATTAGCAGTCTGTTAAATCTGTGGCCACAGTATACATCGGAAGTAAGTTCCGAGTGTTATTTAGAGATTGCTAATAGATACGTCGACGAGATAATACCTATAGAGATTTGACGTTTACATCTATATCTCTGGGATTATCTGGATACCTGTGACGGAGGGATTATACGTATGCAATGACCTCGACCTGTATGATTCAGCTAGTTTATCCGTGATCGTCATAATCTACGGGTGGATAGATTATGGACATGAAATTGGATTTCGTGACGGATATACCTGAATCTAGAGAGTCTCAATAATGAAACATACTCGTAGAGCACTAGAGCAACATTTATAAATAATGATGATTATTTATAAATCGTTTAATCGTTAAACGAAAAATACATGCGAACGGGCCGAACCGTCATTTCCTAATTAATGTGTATTTGTATTTAATATATGATATTATTAAATACACATTAATAAGGTCAAATAAAGGTATTTGACATATATCATCAATATATGTATTTGAGATATTTAAAGTAAATATAATACATATATTTGATATATTTGTATTTAATTAATTAATTAATTATTTAATTGTTAAATGATTAATATAATTAAAATATAAATATATCACCAAATGATAAAGTTAGGAAATGATTGTAAGTGTAAATGTTTGACTTTACATTAAAGGAAAAGGTTGTCAAATTGATTTTGACTTCTTAAGATATTTGTTCAAAATTGTTTGAAAAATTAAAATATCTTTTTCTTTTATTTTCCATTAATTTCGGCCAATACACTTAATATATAAGAGTTATATTTATCTTAGTTGCATTTGTTGACTTAATTAAATATCTAATAAAGTGTTATTAAGATATTTATGCAAGTTGACTAAATGTAAAGTGAAATGAAATTGAAATTATTTTTCTTGTATTTGGCTTAGCCAATTTCGGCCAAGGCTAAAGTAAAACAAGTATATATTGTTTTCATTTCATTTTCATTTGATAACCTAATACACTTTAAAGAAAAACTCCATTAATGGAAGCAAATGAAGCTTGTGAGAAAGAAAGAAGAAATCAAAGAAAGCTTGGATTTTAGTGAGTTTTTTCAACTTACTATTAGAAAGGAAAATGTTCCTTAGGATCTAGGCTTTAACATATGATGTTCTTAGATTATTCCTTTCTTTATTCTTTGTGTTTTTGTTGATGGAAGTTTTGATGGAAGTGTTGAGCATGTATGATGAAGGAAAGTTGTGACTATTGTAGTTATAAGCTTTCTTTTAAGGTTTTGGAAACCATGTTGCTAATCTAGAGTTGTTGACCCACTCTTAGATGACCTAGATTTGATCTTGAGTTGTTTCATTGTGTTGAGACTTTTATTGGATGGAATAAACATGATTGAAGTATTGGATTTAACCAATTTGGTCTAATTTGATGAAATTGAAAAATTAGGGTTCATGACCAATTCCAAATTTGGGGATTTTCATATATGTTGTGCATTTGGATGTGTATATGATGCATATAAAGTTTCATGTACATTGGATTACATCTTGATGTGTTTTGATGCATGAAATGACAAAGTGCACAAAATGGCACCAATTGGGAGCATTCGGCCAAGGATGGATAATTTGGGATTTTTGGTGCTTTTGGTGTTTTGATGTTTTGAACATGCTAAGTTCATCTTAGAAATGATTTAGAATCATTCAAAATTGATTAGATCAATTTCGGACTAAAATGGACAAAATACCAATATAAGGGTAATTTGGTAAATTCACCTAAATATGATTTATTGAATTTTATTTCATAATTTGATTATTGGAATATTAAATAAATATGTTTATTTAATTAATCCGAGAAAAAGTTTTGAAATCGGAAGATTCGATCTTCCGCCGCTTCCGCTGCGTTACCGGATTTAGCCCCTAAAAACCCCTACAAAATGGTATCAGAGCGAGTCTGATTCTAGGCCTCCATAAAATGATTATCTTGTTTTATTCAATGTTTAATCATGTTTTCTTGACTTTATACATGCATGTTATAATCTAATTTGATTAGATTTAGGGTGTATGACACTTAATGGAATATCCCCGCTTAATAAGGTTTTAAAGTAACTAGTATTTGGAATACTTGTTTCTTGGTCCGTCTTGTCAATACGGTTTATAAATATCTTTTCGTTGACTACATCCGAGACCGTGCCTCTGCTGTGAGGATGTAGCTGATAGAAATTTATTTATGCCGAATGTATATTAGATACTAGATAAATTCAAGCGAAAGCGGAATCCTGAACGTGCCCTAGCTGTCAGGGTTACGCAAGTAACTTGAGTTTATCATTGACAAGTTTAACCTTGGTACGTCTCCTTGTGGGCCTGCCTTCGCAGCGACAACGAGAAACGACCAGGACCGGAACCTCGGAGTCACTGGTGAGTGATTGACAATTAGTTGTCTACCTGTGAATATACGTAGGCGAGACCGTGCCTCTGCTGTGAGTCGAAATATATTCATGGGGTCCTCTTCCACTATGGAATTCGATTTAATTATTGAATTCTCGTCTTTCCGTTGGGGATTACGGAATTACGTAAAAATAGTGGGAGGCACTGCTAAGTTTAAAATATTCCATAACTTAGGCAGTGTATGTTGTTATGGAAATTGTCGCTTGTTTGTTTCCTTATTCTATTGTTTATATAGAATTAAACTTTTTTTACTGCACACATATTTTGATATGTTATCTGACTAGACTCTTGGTTGCAGTTATTCTAGAATAGGTTCTAGATACTAATAGACTAGGATATTATAGATTAGTCTAAACCATCGGGAACTGTTGTTCCGATTTTCTTGAAAAATAAAGATGGTTAATGACTTAGTTTCTAAGTCACAACAGATAATCTAGATAGATATCCCCTTTAGGATATAGTACTTTAGAGACAATAGTTTCTTATGCAGTAAGAATTGACTTGAATTAGTTCATGTCTCGAGATTCTTGACTGGCATTAAGAAAGCCCTATTAGGTATTTGTTTATCTAGTAATGACTTTTCTAAGCTTTAATTACCTTTAGAGGTAATGTGTATGACACAATTTGCTAATCAGTTATTTACAATTGTTGTGAATAGTTGAATGCAAATAGTAAAGCTTAAGAAAGGAGATGCGTATATTTGTGTATAGAAAATATCGATTTTCACAATACTACAACTATAGGTATTGGATACCAGATCTCATGTCTAGTTATTTGAAATATTGGTTAACGATTGTTTTGATATTTGATATCGGAACTTGCGACTATTGGATAGTCACTTGTTCTTTATAAACAATTGTTACATATTTTATAATAACTAGTAGTGTCATTGACGTAGAGATAAACATTAAGAAAAATTATTCGGTAAAGTAAATAATTTAGAACGGTGCTTTATGGGTTTAATCACTTAAGCATTGGATGTTTATTCCATATGGTGAAGGATGGTTTGATATTAGATCACACCACATATCCTTATCCATTTAATGAATATTGTATTCAGGAAAGTGATTAAGATCTCGTTTAACCAATGATTGTCGTTGGACCACCAGATTTATTTAACTGATACATTGGATGTATGTAGTTTAATGAATAATAATTGCTTAAGGTAGTTTTCTATACTTTGTAACTTAGTTGATGAATTGTCATAACTTAGTTATATGTTTCTGAAGGAACACATATTGAAAGTCTTGAAAGTATCAAGTACTTTCAATCCGTTCTGATGAAACGTAGATTGAACATTTTTGACTTGTTCAAATATATTCAATCTAAAGGTTTTAGAGAATTCTATCCTCAAAATTCATAACATGTCTTTGAACTGTTCAAAGATCTTTGATACGATCAAACGTATGAATTTAAAGCAATTAGTTCTAAGGTTATTTAGTGAATATGATTCATATTCAATATTGTTCTTCCACGATTCCATCTTGATGGAATTGAGTAGTGGGAGCAATCGAATTTTATATGATTTGATTCGTCTGATATTGAAAGTTACCGAATTAGTTTCAATACTCTTGGGGTTATACTCCAGTAACACTAATTCATCTCTTTAATTAATGTTCCATTATTTTCTACAGTTGCATATATGATGTATAGGTAGAAAATTTGAATCTTGAAAAGTTTGAGATTTCAATCTTTCTTTTATATAATAGTTATATAATGGAAATTACTTACACCTCGGAGGTATAAGTAAAAGTTTATCGTTTATTCTGTTTAATAGAATATTGTATTCTATTTAATAGAATATCTTTCCTACGATTCTAAGTAATAAAATTGTTATATTACTTGGTGTGTAACATCAGATGTTAACTATTGTAGAAAAGACTTGACTTATTGAAGTCAAATGTGAGAATGATAAATTGTAAATGGAACTACGTAATTAATAAGATGAAACAACCCTTATACATCTTCCGTGCAAGTCCAATATGATAACAGAATCATTCACGAGTATTTGATACTTAATGGTTCCGTTGTTTTCTTATTGAAGAAAAATTATCCTATGACTTTTAATGGAAGCGATATTTGATATCGATTCTGGAAGTTCACCATTGAACCTTAGATCTAAGATTGTTCATAGCTTACTATGATCAAGTTTTGAACTTGATTAAGCTTTCATTATGAATTAGTTCATGAAATGTGCTAATTGTTTGCGCAGCGAAAGCATTGTGAGCTTATTAAAGGTTTGACCTTTACAGTATGACAGTGAGAAATGTTATACTCAGCAATCTATTGTAGATTCTGAGAAAACTTATCTCTAGTCACACTAAATGAACAATTAAAGATATATTGGTTAATGTTGATAATAAACTGTATGTTTTAGCTAAAGAATGCAAATTGGCGTTTTTGGATGACTTATTCAGATAAGAGATCAGTTGTGATTTCCTTATTTGAAGAGTTCATTCTGAAATGGCCCTAGAGTTTGTGTTCTGCTGAGATCGCAGTTTAGTGTGCTAGCTTATAGAGCCTATTGTAGACTCGGATAAGTCTTCCAGAAATATGTGTTCTCTATTTTTGATATCGTCAGATTGTCTGATCTTGTCAAAGTATATAGAATACATATGTGATTAGAAGGGTTAGTGGGAGCGTACAAATTACTTTCTAGTGTTATATATCCTAACGACATTATCATTATTATAGTAATAATGAGATGTTTGTGAGGTAAAAGATTTACCTAAGTCTTCTTTACTCCGTGATAAAAGTGGGAGTAGTCTCTTTTATATACGATATAAAGTTTTATATAAGATATAAAACCAAGAGACTTGTGAGATACTCCTATTAGTCGTACATTAGATGTGATCTAATGAAAGACATAACAAGGCTATCTGTATGACAGTTAGTATAACTGTTCGACAGTTATTGTGTGTCTTATATAAAGTATTCATTTTTCGTAAAGGATGATTCCTTTTTCGAAAGAGATATTGATTAGAATGTCTAATCAATCTTATGTATCATTTGATGATGACATAATAAATACTTTATAATGTGCGATTATATAGATAGATGATTTAATCGTAACTGTTACGAGTTATTTTGAAATCCTATAGACCATATGATGGATCTTGAAACACGTTCTTTGTGATCTTTGAGATATTAAGAATGAGTTTCTAATTCATGGAGAATATAGTCTGCAACCATTAGGGTCATATTAGTTTTGAGACTAATTATGACGTTAGACAGTCTACGTCATAAAGAGTCACAAAAGATGCAATGGGAGTGTCACGAAGGATTCTACTATTTAGTGGAATCAAATGCAACTTTTGAAGTATTGACTTATGAAGTTGCATAGTGACCTTATAAATTAGAAGTTTTAAATTGGTGTTGTGCTTGCGGTTGTCCTCATAGTATTTTTGGATTTGATCCCTAAATACTTGGACAACTTAGTAGCTGTAGCATAATACAGATGTAACATCAGAGTCATATTAATGTATAATCTAGATTCTACAAAATATGAATGATGCTGACTATAGGAAACGATGGAGTTTGTTTGACAAACTCAATATGTCGTAGCGGACTTGTTTTTGGTTGCCTACCTCTTAAGTACTGGGTGAGCTTTTGAGGACCATGTGCATACGATGCACATTGAGACGTGTATATGATACCGTGGATTGGCACTAGAGCAAGTGGGAGAAATTGTTGGGGTTGGTGCTTAGAGCGCCAATCCGGACCGTATTTATGTCTGATTCATGAATACGAACATCCCCTTATTCCATAATATTACTTATTTATGGTTGCACCTCTTGTTCTTATATACGTATTCGATCTTATTACGATTAGATTGAAACTAAATGTGGTTTAGTGATATGTATATATTAGACAAAGGCCCGATAATATATAATGCAGTACACAGTTACAAAGTTAGTTTGTAATTGACATTGGGAAGTGTCACTGCTATATGTATATTATCAAACATAGTTCCTGGTCAAGATTTGCTAACACGGGTCGGTTAGTCAAATCCGTTGAGACCAGTACATGTCGTATATCGAGACTTGGTCCGATGGTTTATCCTAATGAACCATGAGTCTAGGGAGACTCGTATAGACGTGTAGGTGTTTATAGTGGATAAACACTGAACGGCTCACCGAAGATTCTTAATGGATGGTACGCCAACGTCAATAAGAATCTTCTCGGGTTGAGTAGCATAGTGGTCCTTCGACTTGAGACACCACTGTGGATGTATGAGACATCCTCCACACTTAGATGGCAGTCACGTCACCGATCTATTTAGATCAGACCTCCGCCTGTTCGTTGGGTGTGGATCGATCCTCAAGATATCCTGTGTGTGTCAAGATAGGATCCGTCAGTTCTGTGTACAGAGCATAGGTAGTCCATATATTATTAGCAGTCTGTTAAATCTGTGGCCACAGTATACATCGGAAGTAAGTTCCGAGTGTTATTTAGAGATTGCTAATAGATACGTCGACGAGATAATACCTATAGAGATTTGACGTTTACATCTATATCTCTGGGATTATCTGGATACCTGTGACGGAGGGATTATACGTATGCAATGACCTCGACCTGTATGATTCAGCTAGTTTATCCGTGATCGTCATAATCTACGGGTGGATAGATTATGGACATGAAATTGGATTTCGTGACGGATATACCTGAATCTAGAGAGTCTCAATAATGAAACATACTCGTAGAGCACTAGAGCAACATTTATAAATAATGATGATTATTTATAAATCGTTTAATCGTTAAACGAAAAATACATGCGAACGGGCCGAACCGTCATTTCCTAATTAATGTGTATTTGTATTTAATATATGATATTATTAAATACACATTAATAAATGGTCAAATAAAGGTATTTGACATATATCATCAATATATGTATTTGAGATATTTAAAGTAAATATAATACATATATTTGATATATTTGTATTTAATTAATTAATTAATTATTTAATTGTTAAATGATTAATATAATTAAAATATAAATATATCACACCAATGATAAAGTTAGGAAATGATTGTAAGTGTAAATGTTTGACTTTACATTAAAGGAAAAGGTTGTCAAATTGATTTTGACTTCTTAAGATATTTGTTCAAAATTGTTTGAAAAATTAAAATATCTTTTTCTTTTATTTTCCATTAATTTCGGCCAATACACTTATATATAAGAGTTATATTTATCTTAGTTGCATTTGTTGACTTAATTAAATATCTAATAAAGTGTTATTAAGATATTTATGCAAGTTGACTAAATGTAAAGTGAAATGAAATTGAAATTATTTTTCTTGTATTTGGCTTAGCCATTTCGGCCAAGGCTAAAGTAAAACAAGTATATATTGTTTTCATTTCATTTTCATTTGATACCTAATACACTTTAAAGAAAAACTCCATTAATGGAAGCAAATGAAGCTTGTGAGAAAGAAAGAAGAAATCAAAGAAAGCTTGGATTTTAGTGAGTTTTTTCAACTTACTATTAGAAAGGAAAATGTTCCTTAGGATCTAGGCTTTAACATATGATGTTCTTAGATTATTCCTTTCTTTATTCTTTGTGTTTTTGTTGATGGAAGTTTTGATGGAAGTGTTGAGCATGTATGATGAAGAAAAGTTGTGACTATTGTAGTTATAAGCTTTCTTTTAAGGTTTTGGAAACCATGTTGCTAATCTAGAGTTGTTGACCCACTCTTAGATGACCTAGATTTGATCTTGAGTTGTTTCATTGTGTTGAGACTTTTATTGGATGGAATAAACATGATTGAAGTATTGGATTTAACCAATTTGGTCTAATTTGATGAAATTGAAAAATTAGGGTTCATGACCAATTCCAAATTTGGGGATTTTCATATATGTTGTGCATTTGGATGTGTATATGATGCATATAAAGTTTCATGTACATTGGATTACATCTTGATGTGTTTTGATGCATGAAATGACAAAGTGCACAAAATGGCACCAATTGGGAGCATTCGGCCAAGGATGGATAATTTGGGATTTTTGGTGCTTTTGGTGTTTTGATGTTTTGAACATGCTAAGTTCATCTTAGAAATGATTTAGAATCATTCAAAATTGATTAGATCAATTTCGGACTAAAATGGACAAAATACCAATATAAGGGTAATTTGGTAAATTCACCTAAATATGATTTATTGAATTTTATTTCATAATTTGATTATTGGAATATTAAATAAATATGTTTATTTAATTAATCCGAGAAAAAGTTTTGAAATCGGAAGATTCGATCTTCCGCCGCTTCCGCTGCGTTACCGGATTTAGCCCCTAAAAACCCCTACAAATTTGGGGGACAATTGTTGACAAAAGAAACTCACCCTAGAGCGAAATCGCCCTAGAGCGAATGAGCAAAGGACGAAGGCAAGCAGAGCGACGAAGGGAAGAGCGATCAGAGCAATCACCAGATGACACAACGATTAGAATGATAAATGACTCAGGACGACCGAAACAGCGATTAGAACGACAAGGGACTCAGGATGACTGAACACATGATGCAGTTGAACCCACGATTACAGCAGTTAGGCAGTTCCCTCCACGATCAGGCAGTTAAGACGCACAACTCAAAGGTTGAAGACATGACTCAGCAGTTGCAAGGAAGTTACGAACAGAAACTGCCCGAGCGGTTTACAAGTTTCACTATAAAAGACTCACTCATGCGAAGATTAGAGGCCCGATCAAATAAATACTCAAACGAGCATATTTTTATTTTTCATTTCTTAATTTCATAATCCTTAGGACTGTAACTTGTGTGTTTGCACTAGCGGTGGGCAAAAAAACCGACCGAACCGAACCAAACCGTAAACCGGACCAAACCGGACCGAATTTACGGTTTTTTTCTACTTTCGGTTTGCGGTTCGGATTGCCCAACCCAAACGGTTTACGGTTCGGTTCAGGAGCTAATCCGAACCGCACCTGTTAAACCGAACCGAACCGAACCGTTATAATAAAAAATTTATATATTTTTATAAAAAAAAATTATTTTTCTTTTAATTTAATTATATGTTTTATTTATAAGTATGTTAATACTTTTATTTTAAATTTGTTGTTAATACTTTTATTCTTCAATTTATTAATACTCTTATTCTTAACTTTTTTGGTTATGATAGCATCATATATTTTGAAAGAAGATGTTGAATTTGTCTCTTAATTAGATGATGGTAAGCATCATTATTCGGGGTAATTTTTAAAAAATACAAGAATTAATTGTGCCTCATTTTTTTTTGTCTTCACTTAAGTAGATGAAAATTTGTTTTAAATATAATATCCGTAAACCGAACCAAACCGATCCGTAAACCGCTGTTTAAAAAATTTCAATCGAACCAACCGTATTTAATGGTTTGGTTTGAGAGTAAAAAATCCGAACCGTAAAATATGGTTTGGTTCGGTTTTTAGCAAAAACCGAACCAAACCGAACCGCGCCCACCCCTAGTTTGCACCCCTTAGAGGCTTATTCACTTAATCAACACTATTTGCTGAGACTTTGTCTCAGGATGTTTGAACCTTACACGTTGTTCTTTCTTCATGCAGAAAATTGCGCAAACACCTTATGTGCTCTATTACTAACTATAATTTTTTTTTTTTTTAAAAAAAAAAACTTTTTCTTTTAGATTTTGAAAAGTAAATCCAATAAAAAAAAAAAGAGAAAATGTCGTGGGAAGATAGAAGGAAAGTTGTTAAAAGAATATTTTCGTCCAATTTTAATGAAATTTGATAGTTTCGATAGAAAAAATATATTAAAGACTACTTAAAATAAATACTCCTAAAATTTACTTACTTTTTTATAATTTCCCGAAATAAACAAGAATTGGTGGAAGTATTTAGTATTATCCAAAATTGTTCTATGAACTTTTATCGGAATGGTGTAACTCAAGAGATTGCTCTTCATCGGCATAACTTTCATCCTAGGTTAATTAAAATAATATTGAAGCATGAAAAAGTGCAATTATTGTCATGGCTTTATGGGGCAAAAGTTGCCAAAGATGGTGACCACAGTGTCAGCCAAATAAAAAAAGATTGATGACTCAGATATGGATGCCTTCAAATTTGCAACCTTATCTTATTTCCTAGTAGCAGCAGCCAGCATAGGAAATGTAATAAAATTTGAACCACACACATTTGATTGATAAGGACAAATCTTGGCACAAAGAAGTGCAAGAAAAGAATATTTCATAAATAAATAAATAAATAATATCATGCACTTTTCAACATTATCCAATTATATATGCATACTATATAACATGTCTTTAAATTTGATTGAAACCATAATTTAAGTTGGGATGATGATAATGGAAAGTAGAAGCAAGCAAATATTTCAAGAGCTGGATTATTTGAAGAAAATTGATAGTAATAATGAAGCTGGACATGAAGATTCAAGATCCATTGATTCTTCATTAGAAGATTCAACAAACTCTGTATCTTCAATGTCTTCATCAGACTTGGTGGAGGATGCATCTTCTTCAAAATCATCTTCTTCTTCATCTTCTTCTTCAAATGGTCGTCTGTATGATTTATCTGAGCTCATGGCTCAGCTTCCCATCAAGTAATTTCTTTTCCTTTTCTTTTTCTTTTTCTTTTTCTTTTTAAGTTGTAGATCCGACAGGATAAGAAATCTCACCCATTAAACACGAACCTTAATTGTAAATGCAGGAAAGGTTTGTCAGAGTTTTATCAAGGGAAGTCACAATCATTTGCATCATTAGCAAGTGTGAAGAACAAAGAAGATCTTGTTAAAAAGAATAAAGGAAGTAATAATAATAATTATTATTATTATTATAAAATGAAAATGAAGTCATGCAAGAGCTATGGACATGGTTTAGATATTAATGGTCACAAGTCATCACACAGTCCAAAGGCTAAGGCTACCATCTCCAAGAAATCTTCAATTGCTGCAAGAGGATTATTTTTGTCTTCATTAGCTAAAACAACTAGTTAATTTATTGATTGGTTGTTGGGCTGCTATGCTTGTACAGAAGAATTATTTTTTCATGGCCAGCAAATTTTTCAAAACTTGCAATGTTTTTATATGTCTATGGCAATTGGCAATTGGCAATTAGCAATTGTTTTATGGGTTATTTTAAAGGTAGCAAGTGTTAAATTACTGCAATTTTATTTGTTGCATATAATATGATTCTTCTGTCTGCCAGTAGAGGAAAACAATCCTAAATAGTTAGAAATACTTTTGGCTGCTTTATCTTACAATGGCCCCAAGAAATATGCTCCTAAGAGTCCGGGAAGAAATAATTAAGTCCGGATTCGAGAAAAATTCGATCTGAACTGTTATCGGGCTGGGCACGCTTGGCCTGTCTCGGATTAGGATTCGGGCCGGGTTTTATCCAATCCGATTTTTTAATATAAAAAAGTATATATATATTTATACTAATTTTTACCCGTGTCTACGGCACGGTATTACAGTATTTGGCCCGTGCCTACGGCACGGTGTTGCAGAATTAAATGATTTTATTTTTTAATTAAATGATGTCCGTGCCTACGGCACGGTTTACAGTATTTGCCGTGCCTAGGCACGGTGTTACAAAATTAAATGATTTTATTTTTTATTAAATGATTTTATTTTAACTTTCTATTTTTTAATTTGAAAAATTGAAAATTTTTGACAATTTCCATCAATCAATTCACTCTATTTTCCTCCAATTACCAATGAAATGATCTGGGCCGTCAATTAAGCCACATAAAGAGAGCCGTTGGATACACTCTACTTCCTCCAATACCATTCTCCTTTATTATATATATTTTTTTGAGTCCGGGTTGAGTCGGGCCCGGATTTTTTTAATTCAATCCGGCTCATGCCCATACTCAAGCCGAACCTTTAATCCTAAAAACTGACCCGAATTTTTTTAATTTGGGCCTTTGGGGCCGGACTGGATCCATACTTCTTTACCATCCATACTCCTCAAACACACACGTATAAAACTTCACTCATTTTATAAAATTAAGAATCAATCAAATTTCAGTAAAGTATTATTTTATTATAGTGGATTAAATTGTGTGTTTTTTTTATTATTATTTACTTTATCGTGAGGAATCTTAATTAGATAATACTTGATTTGGTATTAAATTTAGTTTGTATTAAATTTTACATTAAATTATTATTGTTAATTATTAAATAAGAATTTTTATATAATTAATTTTAATCATTTATTAATATTAATACACAAGTAATGAAAAGGTAAATATATATATATATATATATATATATAGCTGAAGGCTATAAAAATTATTACAACTCAACTCAGCATCAAATTCATATTCAAGATTAAGATATTTGTGAGCTATATCTTCAATTAAGTCATGGTAAGTTCTGATTGCAAAAAAAAAAAAAAAAAGATAGATATTTTTTTATTTCAATAATGTTGAATTAAAATTATATTATTAATAAATTAAAATTTTCTTTAATTTATTAAAAATAAAATATTGATTTTCCCCATTCCTTGTCGGTCTTCCTCCCTTGCCCCCTTACAAAATGACATTACTATCCTTCATCTTTTAAATAAATTACTTTTTAATTTAATTCTTTTATTTCCTTGTTTTATTTTATAAATTTTATTTTTTTGATTTAATTCTTTTAATTTTTATCGCATTTATTTTTTCTTTATATTTATATTATTTTATCTTTTACTTATTTAATAAATTTATATATATATATATATATTAATTTTTTATTTATTTAATTTTCTTTTGATTCTTTATTAATTTATTTAACATATAATAGAAAATGTTATATTTTATGTTAGTGATAATTTTTCATTTGTAACTAAAACGATTATATGTATAACTTGCGAACAAACACTTTTTTAAAATGAAAAATCTCTTAAATCAATTTTGTTTTAGTCATGTTAAGAGAAAACTACATGTAATAATATTTCAAAAAATACACGAAAATATATAAAAATATAAATTTTAATTTATGTTGCATTCAAAGTCTTCTGATGCTGCACTTTGTGATATACAAATTATTTTGCACTATAATACGATAAATAAAGTAGAAAATATAAATAAAAAATAAATAAAAGATATAAAGAATATTAAATAAATAAAGTAAAAAAATTAATTTAATGAATTTAATTAATAAGATAAAATAATAAATTAATCAATAATGATATATATATATATATATATATATATGATTTTGTAAAGGGATGGGTTATATTGTAATTTTTTGGGAGGAGGGTCTGTCAGGGAAAAAACACCTATTAATTACGAAAATCGAGATAAATATAATAAGTTAAATATATAAATAATATTAAATAAATAAATATAAAATATTTAAATAATTTTTAAATAATAAAATAATTAAATTAACCAGTAATTAAATATATATAATTTTGTAAGAGGTATAGATAATATTGTAATTTTTTGGGAGAGGAGTCTCTCAGGGTTAAGTAAATCTTGCAACGGTGGTATGAGTGACGTGGTACCATCAGCGAATTAAAAAATGACATATATAATTTAATATATATTTTTTAGTTGTTTTTTAACTTTTTAACACGCGTATCAATGAATAACTGGTTTATTACATGAATGACATGACATGACTTTTACATCAAATATTTTCTCCGGAAAATTACACTTCTTACAAATAATTATTATTATTATTATACGGAGTCCACGTACTCGCTCTCTCTTGAAAATAAAATAAGCGTGAAATTGGTTGTTCTTATCCACTTTCCAAGAATCACGTTCGCAATCACGTGATTGCCGTCCCACAGTATTATTATGTGTCATCCCTACTACATAAAGAAAGAGACTCATTAGCTTTTTTACAGTGAGAGAAACTAATCAAAGAATTAAGAATGAGGAAGCTCGGGAAGAGTCACAGCCACGGTGCAAGAAGCAACGGAAACGCAAAATCAACGACAGAGAGGAGTGACAAGAAATCGGCAACTGGCATCAACGGATCTCCCAAAAAGAGAGGCCACGGAGGCAAGTACACGTGGTCCGGCGACGGCTACTCGCTGGCTGAGATCGGCTACGATGAAGTAATCGATGCTAACGATCCCAACTTTGAAGATCGAGAAGAAGATGGGGAGGCCGTGACCGTTTGATTTTCATGATTTTAAATTTTAATTGTCTCTGATCATCGTTGCTTAGCTTTTTTTTTTTTTTTTATTACTTGTAAATATCTTCTGGGTTTGTCTTTGAATAAAATCAGTTTACAGCTATTTCCGATGAATTTTATTAATTTCATATTAATTTAGAATTTTTATAAGGTTAATAATAGTTGCGAATATTAGAGTAAACTGTAAAGTATAAAATTGAAAGAAATTAAAAATGTTTTTTGAAAATTGTTTTACTCAATTCACGACGTTTGTTTGTGACACTTGATGAAAAAGTTCGTTCATTTTTTCAAAAAATGGCTAGCAGGAAATTTTGTCAACATAAATTGAGTCAGTGACCCAATTACTCACAACTGGCGAGAAAGAGAAAGGGCACGGGAAAATTGAGTGAACCGATGGCAATATGTATCCGCATGGTTTGTAAAACATTGCAATTGCGATACATAAGACTCCCTAAATTAGTGGTGGCAATAGCCAATAGGGGTCAAGATTCATAGATACGATTTAATTTATTTATTAAATAAATTGAATATAAATTTAAGTTTATTAATTCATTCATTTGGTTAAAATTTGTTTGAGTTGTTTTCATTTTTTAATTAAGATTTGAAAAATTATTACGAATTACCATAAGAACAAAATTGTCTAGACTTGGTCAGTTATTTTTAATAAATCCATTAATTAAATTTCATATATATATATGTGTGCGCGTGCCTGTTAATTCTTTGCACATCCCTTCCCTTTGAAAAAAAAATACGGTAATTTATGTAGTTAAATTATATCATTAAATGAATATTTATTTATTATCCATAGGAAAAAATAAGTTATAGATTATTATTATATTGACATAATATTCAATTTTTTTTTTTTTTTTTTTTGGAAACGATCGAAACTCCGCCACCAAACCACCCGTTCTGGGCCGCGGCGCAGGTAAAACCACCGGCTGTCCCAGACTCTTACAAGAAATGCACCCCTGGATTCGAACCCAGAACCTTAAAGTGAAATCCTGGACCCTACACCACCAAATCACACCCCTTGGGAACCATAATATTCATTTATTATGTCATCATTAAACGAATATTCATTTATTATCCACGAAGAATTAATGTACATGCAAAATTAAATATGTAATTTTCCACTCCTTATTTTTTTTAAAAAAAATAATTATTATATTATTATATCATGTCATAATTAAATAAATTTTTGTTTATTATATATTTATTAAATAAAATCTCGATATTATGAATTATTTATTAAATAAATCGAATTGAATTGGATAAAGAAGAATGTAAAGAATGGATACAATTATTTGAAAATTTATTAGCTACCAGGCCCATATGGCCCAGAATGACAGGCTTTACTCCTTTTACGTAAGTTTATTAATTTTATCCTGCAGGGCGTTGGCCTACTGCTGAGTTGGCACAAAATATCTCCAAAGACCCAAGTCGGCAGATTCTTTTGTTATTATTATTATTTATTTATATAAAGCAAACAATTTGTTTTTTTTTGTTTATTTGTTTTTTTTTTTATTATTTTGGTGCACACTTGCAAATTGCAATCAACATATAATAAAATATTTAATGATAATATGGGCGAGGAGTCTGATTATTTAGCTGTAACTAAAATTGTATGACAGTTAAAACAACTCAATAATACATGGTAAAAAAGCTCGGGCTCGGCCCTGTCCGGGGTGAAAAAGTTCGGATCGGGCTTTAAAATGAGGGACCGGCTAGGACCTGCTCTGGGCCGGGCTTGAGCCCGGCCCGGCCCGGCCCGTCTCGGGCTTAAAATAAATAATTAAATATTTTTATTTGTAAAATATATAATAAATTTTTTATAATAAAAAAATAGGGCTCGGGCCAAGTCTGGCTCGTTGCCATCCCTAAACTCAATTATATATTTTAAAATACATATATTTCCCGTAATAATATCCTCCAAAATGACAAAATTTCATTAAAATAACTTTTTTTAAAAAAATTGAGAGGATGAGAGTGAAAATGGTAAACATTATAATTTATGATGTTAGTTTTTTTAACTAATGATGAAATTTTGGGATGTAATTATCATTCTTGTAAATTTTTTAGAATATATATATCTTTTATCAAATTTTAGAATGTATATATTTATTTTTGAAATTAAAAAGATATATTTATTTATTTTATGACATTTGGAGGGTATATATGTCATTTTTCCAGTAAAGAATGACTATTTTGTGGTGTCCATATCACCTGAATAGCCGCAATTGTTGAAAGTTTGTCTATCAACCCGTTTCACGAAATCTTAAACAAAAACGTTGCTTGGGCTTTGCTGGCAATGTCTTAAATTCAAATTGTTTGCAATTTTGATGTTGATGATGGCCGACATGATCCAAACTCCAAAGGCAGCAAAGCAAGTGCAAGAGGAATTAGCGTCAAATTATGATGCTAATGCCCTTCCTATAATTTTTAATTTTCAAGTAATTTTATTTAATTTATTCGAATTTTGAAATAGATAAAGAGAATAAAAAATTATATATATATACTTTATCCACTCCTCCTATAATTATGACACTAATGATTATGTATTTATTATCTCATAAGAGAAGTAAAACCGAGGGTCTGTAATATTTCTGCTCATAATTTAGCTAGTCTGGCTTGTACTGTATGGGGACCTTCCTTCTTTTATCAGATATACCGTCTAATTGTTTCAATGAAATTTCATTGCTATGCTTAAAAAAAAAAAACTCGGTTATTATAATAATCAGTTTGGATTAAAATTAATCCTAATTTCAATCAATCACAATTATTAACAAAGTTCCATTTGTAGACACAAAATGATCTCAAAACCGAAAAAAAAATAGAGGGAGCATTAAACATGCTGAATTGCTGAGTAGTGAGGACCAATGGTGCTTTCAGAAGCCAGTGGATTTGATTATTTCAATTTGAAATTTATTACTGAGCAATGGCACACTATGGAAAAGGTCAAATGATTCAATTTCAGCCCCACTTTCAATGGCTAACATGTTTTGACAATGTCACATAATTTGAAACTTTTGGCACCCATTTGATAAATTTCATCCACAAAACATACCCAAAAAAGAAAACAGAAAAATTATACTGGTAACATATCCAATTTCATTGATGGAAAGGTTTGATTACATTACTTGATACCAAGATTTGAAACAGATGCAATGGCATTTCAGTGATAATCATGTTTAATACTACATACATTTTATGTTCTATTACCTGTCCTTTTTTTTTTTTTTTTTTTTGGCTAGTGAAGGCACAAATAGCAGCAAATAACACAATGCAAGATGCAAAGAGTTTATTTTGCAATATCACCATTCACCACTTCCTTTGGATACAATTCCTCTCTGGTTCTCTGCATAATTCTATAGACCTATCAAGCTTACCGATCACCGTATTCTTGAAACTAATAGCCTCTTGAGCTTGTGAACATGATCTCTGCATCCTAACACCACTTAGGCTGCTTCTTGACTCCATCATGTCATTAAGTGAAAGCCTTCTTTTAGGCCCCGGTTCTGGCCTTTGCTTTGGTGCACTATGTGACCTCAATTTAGCCTTGAAAGATTGTGTATTGGCCATGTAATTTGGAAAGTGGTACTGCCTGAAAAAGTTATCAACACAAACACTCTTTGCAGGCGTAACCGGAGCTTTAGACCCATCAAAACTGACAAATCTAGGAGTGCTTTGAGCTGTTGAGAACCTGCATTCATCCCCAGTTAGTCCCCAGTGAGATTCTTGAAAATTCCGGCTATCAGGTATGGATAAACGGTGTGGAATTCTTGATGGGATTGGAGAGGAGAGTGTTTGATAATGTGGTGGGTCATCACTAAAATCAGAAACTGAAGTGTTTGTTCTGCGAGATCTTGATTTAGGCCTGCAGCCGCCTGTATCAACCTCCACAATTTTGGGACTCTCATCAATGGTGTAATTAGATGTTGTGTCAATAGAAGCAGACAATCTTCTACTGTGGATAGATACTGCCGCCTGTTCACTTCTTGTTTCATCAAACCTTTCCTGCAAATATTTTAAACAGAAACACCATTAATGACTGGTGTAAATGCAACTGCAATTTGCCAAAGGAATTTAATTTCTTGTCTTGTAAATTTCACCAATGATTTTCTTGCTCTATTATTAATGAGACCACGAGCTCTCTGAGACCGAACAGTGGCTTGTGCTCTTAAGAGTGATAGCATACAGTGGAGAGTTGTCGTAGCTTGTTTCCTCACTAAATAACCTCTTACATGTGCCTGTAACTTCACCAGTCCTTTCAGTGCTCTCAGGGCTTTTCTTGCCTATTTTCAATCAAAGAAATTTTTTTGCCTTTTTTAACTTCACATCAAGAAAACACCCATTCAAAAATTTACTAAACACGAAAAAGTTCGAACAGATGAGAAACTTTGGACTTACCAAGTAACCCCTGAAAACAGTTTGAATCTTGACAGCAGCACACTTCTCATGGGTGCCGCCACCGAACATGGTGCCTCTGCCATGGCTGGTTAACCTGACAACTGCCACGGCTGCCTGAGCAGCAGCCACTGCAGCATCAGCGGCCGCAGCAGTTGCTGCCGCCACAGCAATAGCGTGCTTGCTCTGTTCCTTCTCTGTTTCAGAATAGTGTGATCTTATCCAATCTGCTTCTGCTGGTGATATGTTTGGTGGTATTGTTGCTGGATTATGACACAAACCGTCGCCGCTACTCTCTCTCCTTGAGTGGCCAAAGCTCCTCCCTTTCTTGTCTCTCCGGTCACCGGAATTTGAACTGCTCTTTATCCCAAACAAGCTCTTCAGCCATCTTGTTGCTCTGCCCATTTTTGTTTCTAATTTTCTCCGGGAGTTCTTTGAAACTGAAATGAATTTATCTAAAAACTGTTACCCATTTGGAGTCTTGAGATAAGGAAAAAGGCTGTGACCAGCTCACAAACTTAGGTGCTTTCCTTGTTGCGGAAAGTGTTATTGCAGAGTTGTTAAAGAACAATATCTTTTTAAAGAACCTCCATTTTCCAAAATATAGAAACAAAAGAATAAATAATAACTCAGAGAGAATTTTCTTGTTTCAGCTTAACATTTGAAACTATGGAAATCAAATGCTGTCATGGCCTCGTGAAGAAACTGCATTACATGACAAAAACATGCCGCTAAAAAATTTCAGAGGGGGGTTTTCAAACCAATAATGTTTATTATTATTATTATTATTAATTTTTAAAACAAAAAAAAATAAATTAATAAGAATAGAATCAGATTCTTGAATTATAAAGTAACAAAAAAGAAGTAAGAAAGTAAAAGAGAAAGGAAAGTGAAACGAAACGCTTAATCAACCAATGGAGAAGTACAAAGAAAAGAACACACAACAGCGAAAATACAAAGGCTCTCTCTCTCTCTCTCTCTCTCTCTGTAAGTCCCTCTCTTTCACATTACTTTATGGGAGGGACGTGTCCTTAAAAAGAAAGATACCTCAGGGGTCCTCAGTCTCTGACAATCTCGTGATGCCTTCCATTTTTATTATAGATTTGATTATATAAATCCTCCACTTTTGAATTTAATCCTAACAAATTAATGTAATAACAATAATAATAAGGAAAATATTAACAAGGCTCTTAATTAGGGATGACAATTTTACCCACAAACCCGCAAACCCGCAAAAATCCGCCCGCAATTGATAGGATTTGGTAAATATATTAGTGGGTGCGGTGCGGGTTTGGTAATTTAAAGCAGAACCCGCTGCGGGTGCGGTGCGGGTTTGATATTTAAGAAAAAAATACGGGTATCCATATACCCGCAATAATATTTTTTATTAATTAATATTTTTAGGACAATATAAAGAAATCTTCATATAAAAACAACTAACAAAACCTAAACCTAAAACACTAATCCACAGTTCCACACTCCCACTCAGCCGCAGCCCGCAACCTGCCCAACTGAAGATTTTTTGCATGACTATTATTTTTTTTTCTAATCACACTTGTTAATAAAATTATAATGCAAAAATTTGGATTAAGTTCACATAATCAAAAACGGGAGATGAGCAAAATAAGCTAGTGTTTGCTGCAACTTCAGTAGCTCTTCATTACACGTACACCACTTGAGCCTTATAAGCATCACTTTCATTACACTTAGCATAAGAAAATATGACCAAATGTTGGTGATTACTTTTTAGCTTATTGTCGATTGAGTTGGCTAATTTAGATCATTATAATTATGAAGGGAAGAACTCGTTTTAATTATGTTTATATGAAAAAATAAACATATGGTACTGAGTCTTTCATACATTATGTTATTTATGTACTGTATATACATGCATTGCATGTTGTATATGGCAAATGAAAAACAACTGTGAAAACTACAACTAGCAATTAAAAATAAATTATTTAATTAAAAAAATTATATTATTAAGAACACAAGTAATTATTCAATATTTTAAAAACCCGCAAAAAATTCGTTGGGTACCAATGCGGGTTTGGTAATTTATTTTTATATGCGGTGCGGGTTTGGTAATGAAAATTAAAACCCGCAACGGGTATGGTGCGGGTTTGGTAATTTATTTACATATGCGGGTGCGGGTTTGGTAATGAAAAACCCGCACCATACCCTACCCACTGCCATCCCTAGTCTTAATACACTTATTAAAAATTTATTTTAGGAAAATTTTGGTATAAAAAAGAAAAAAATCAATTAATATTTTGATAATTTTTTTCATTTCTAATAAAAATGATATCAAAATTTTCTTAAAATAAATTCTTAATAAGGACACTCATTAACATAACCTCAATAATAAAACTCTTTAATAATTCTGTTTCCAGCAAGATTATTACCTTCTCCGGCTCTCAGTTCTTACGATTTCATCTGGATTTTAGAAGTTCTTTGTGTAAAGCAGAAGTAAACTAAAACGTGTAAACATTGCAAGTAGCAAGTTGGTGGCATTGTAAGCGTAGGCAGAAGTCAGAACCCATGTTTAAATTACTTACTGGCTACTCGTTAAATATTTCAAAATCTCGTATCCCGTCTTAATTGTGGTTTCGGAATGAATTTTTTTTAAATCATTGTATCAATTTTTTAATCGGATGATTTTTGTCTCTAGTTCCGGATTGAATAGTTCCAGATCCAGTTCGATTTTTATTTATAATAATAATTTGAGTTATGTTAACGAGTGTTTTATTTTTGAAAATTTTCATATCATTTTATGAGTAATATAAAAAATTATCAAAATATAATTATTATTTTCTTTTACCACACTCATTATCATTTCCCTACAAATTTATCTCCAATGTTGACTGCTTTTTTTTTTATCACATATTAAATCATACAAAATCCTAAATTATATCATCCCTATTTATCATAGGGAAGTAGCCTGCATCTTTTTTTTTCTCCCTTTGGATTCTGAAAAGATACATTCAAGTTGGTAGCAGTGCTTCCCATAATTCTTTTTAACTGCTATTTATTGTTCAATTATTTCTACTTATTCTACTCTCTCGTCAATTTTTACTCAGCAACTTTTGTCTGCAACCTCTGTAACATAAAGCTTAAAGGTGAAAAAATAAAAGTTCCTACTTAACAATTTTTACTCAGTCATTTCGTAAATCATAATTCATAACCAATAAAAAAAAAAAATTGAAAATTTTCAAGTAAAAATTTTAAAATGGGAAAAAAAAGGAAATGGATACATAAAATAAATACTTAACTTGTGTTTTGATTCTCCTACTGTCAAAAGAAAACAAAATGTCCCTTCCCTGCATGTTTCCATTTACGAAAAATGGAGCCAGCCAAGAATGACAGCACGGTACGAGTCTAGTAATGAGTGTTAAGGGTAAAGTTGTCATTTCATAATAGATTCAGGATCTAAACTCTTAGCTGGCTTGGTTTTGCACTGACCGCAGCTCAGACTACTAAGGACCAGATTCATAATGAGGTCATGGAGTTGGATTTATTTACAGAAATACTCATGATGCAAGTTTGACAAATGGGGACGAGGCTTGCATCATTTGTTTTGTACGGATTAAATGGGGCCTGTTTCAATTTTGGGATCTCTAGGATCGCAGAGGAGATTTTGGCCCGATTCATTTGATAATTTAGGAAATAAAATTACAATTTTGTTTCTCTGTTTCTCTTTCTTATGATTATTTTTATTGTACACTTTGGGGTAATTATATCACTAGCCAATGGGTAAGATGGTAATCAAAACCTATTTTTAATTTCCAAATATTGTTTTGAATTGATAAATTGTGGTGGTAAATGAGAACTAAATCATTGATCAATTACTGTGTTATATTTTTTTTTTTAAATAGTAAAAAATTTCACCGTTAAACCACTATTTCCGGGATTAAATGGAGTAAGTAAAATCTTCAATTATTTAAGGCTCTTACAAGGAAACACACCCTCTGAATTCAAATCCAAGACCTCGATGTGAGATATTGAACCAAACACCACTAAGTCACGCCTTTGTGGACGTCTGTACTAATTATAGCATGCATCAATTCATATATTACTAATATTACTATATATATATATATATATTAACATCAAAAGTGATGTTGTGATAAAAAGATGCATTTTTTATTTACTTTATCATACATAACATTTTGTCATAATTCTTTAAAATTTTAAATCATTTTTTGCCTTCTAAATATGTTTAAGTTATTTTTATCTTTACAAACAAACCCACACTTTCATTTCATTATAACATATAACATTACATATAAGTTTAATTACATGTATACTTTTTTTTTTTTTTTTTTTTTTTTTTTTTGGAAACGATGGAAACCCCGCCACCAAAACACCCATTCTGGGCCACGGCGCAGGTAAAACCACCGGCTGTCCCAGGCTCTTACAAGAAGTGTACCCCCTGGATTCGAACCCATAACCTCAAGGTGAGATCCTGGAAGAGTAACTTTTATCCGTTGAGCGACGGCCCTTCCACTCGGCACCGTCGGATCACTAAGGTTGCTCTTGAAGAGTGAAATCCTTATTGCATAGATAAGGTGCCTATCTCTACACGGTACTTCCACAATGAGATCAGAAAATCAAAGAAAAAGGGTTGGAAGATTGATGAATAAACCGCTTCCTCCCTTCTATCAAACAATCAACCCCTGGATGCTTCGCCCCAACCATGGATTTCTCAACCTTTCTTGAGATTAATTTTTCTTCATCCTCAAGCAACTACCCCGTATGGACTCGCTATCGGTCGCGCAATGACCGAAGGCTTACAGCGAAGCAATGCGATCATTGTTACTTACGAGTTTTCATAGGAGCTACTCTTGAGCTCAGATGAGTTCTCTTTTTAGCTCAGTTATAGCTCCTCTTTGAGTTAGATTTAGCTCTTTATTTCATAGATTTATTGAGTTATATCTCTTCGGAGTTAGTTCGGAGATAGCAAGAGGTACGGAATAGCGGCCTTGGAGGAGGGGAGGGAGCTACTTAGTTCGGTTAAGGCCTTATTCAATTACTCTTCCTTTCGGAGGAGTAATAGCGGCCTTTCGGTTGGAGAGGGATAACCCCCTCCCCCGAGCCCCCTGGTGGCTTTAGACTAAAGACTAATTGCCATCTAATTAATGTATAGCGATAGCTACCTAGACCAATAGCTACTTAGCTCAACTCAGAACTCAGGAGCTCCTTAGAAGGTAAAGGCCTTATTCTATTCCTATCGGAATAGCGGCCTTCCGGTTGGAGAGGGATAACTCTCTCCCCCTCTCCCCCTTATGTTTCCTTTGTATACAAACATATGTTTTTGAAAGTTATATATTCAAATATATGTTTTTTAAACACAATCAAACTTAAAATCAACGTTCAATATGACAATTATTTCATGTTATCAAAATAATCAATTCAAACCCTAAATTAAACAAATTATACCAGAACTTATATTTCATTAAATACTTTAATTCAAATTTGCTCACTGCTCTTCAAATTATGTTTGGTATTTATAGTGGATATACATTAATTTTTTTCAAACTAATTATTTTACTCTTAAATAACTATTACAAAAAATAAAGAAATAAAATAAAAGAGTGTGGGTTAGTGGATACCCCGTATGGGTTTGTCCATTTCTCAAATCTGCTCACTATCTGCAGCGGATTTTGATTTGTAATACCAAATTCACATATTATCCGCTAAAATACATACTAAATCCTACCCACATCGGACGAGCATCAACGAATTTATGGGTTTGCCGATGAAATTGTCATCTCTGAGAGGAAGATAGCGGGGTGAGGTAAATGTGTTTTTTTTTTTTTAAGCCCAATCGTATAATGCAAATGGGTTTTATTGACCGACAGTAACACTATGCATTTAACATATAAATGTACCAAAATTCAATTAAGTCTCTTATATTCTCTAATTTATTATTTTTTGGGTGCATTTATATCTATAGTATATAGTAAATTAAGAGTCACCCACTAGTTTTGTGATAAATTATCTCATTTACTTTAACATCTGTAAAAAAAGGTGTCCACAAGGGGCATGATTTGATGATGTATGGTTCAGGATTTCATACTGAGGTATTGAGTCCGAATTTAGAGAGTGCGTTTCTTGTAAGAGCTTGGAACAGCCGGCGGTTTTGCCTGTTCCGCTTAAGCCCAAAAATGATGATTTGACGACAGAATTTCCAATGATTCAAAAAAAATATATATATGTATAGAAAAAGGTACATTCTCTCTTGTGTGTATAAGTAGGATAATCTATTCTTCCATTTATTATTTGTTAGTAAATTCAGCGTAAGAGTAGACACCAAGAGGATTCTCAACCAAGTTTAGCCCAACATATTTAAAACCGAAGATCCTCATCAACATGTATTTTTTATGCGACAGGAAGAAAGAGAGAAAATTATTGTATGATCACCTCATATGATTTTCAAATAATTTTATTTGACTCACTATCTGAATTCGAATTTCGAAGAAGATAGTAAGGTTACAAAAATCAATTTAAATTTTGTATACCCACCATCTTTTTATTTTTATTTTTTAAAAAGATTATTGTATGTGTTGAGTGTTGTAAAATGTGGTGGGATGGGATATGAAGTGGAAGTGCATATTGATGAAAATGAAAAAACATGTTTAATTTAACAATAGTGAAATGAAAGATAAGATTTGATAGTGACACATTCGTACATATAGCTACAATGCCTAGGGCTTTCTTTGAGAACAATAATTGCAAAAGATAATGAGATGGGGTGTCAATTTAAAGAGCCAAAAACAAAATCTTAAAATTCAAAGCACATTAGATCAAAAGACAATTTGCTAGATAGCAGTAGATGTGGCTTTGTTCTCTTTTTATAGGATTCGACTTTAAAGCACACTAGCTTTGCTTATTCAGTATTAAAAACAGAACTTGACACCCCCCCAATCCCATTGCTGTTATTCTTCTTCTTCTTCTTCTTCCAAGAACCATAATAGCCTGCAACAATTTTGTTTCCTAGATAGATACCTAGGGAATAATATCAACTCTCATTAGTCAATGGTGCCATGCCATTGTCTTTAAATTCCACATATAGGTCCCCCCACAATATTCTGTTATTTATGAAGAGAATGTTGCTGCCTAGCTGGTGGATGTGATTGCATATCACCATCTTATGTATAGTTTCATAAACGAATTTTATCCTAATTCTCTCATTATAGCTACAGTGAGCTACAATAATTCACTATAGCTATAGTGAGAGAGTTGTATAAAAGATCCACGGCCGAAAGATGTGAACTAATTTAATTGGTAAAATTCTCATTAGAAGTTTGAACTTCGTTCACATGGATGAGAGGAGAGGATTGAATTGTCATAAAGTAAATTAAAAAAATAATAATAAATAAAACCCTAGCCCGGTAGAAATTTTTTAATTTTAATATTTTTATTATTAGCTCCCCTTAATTTATTACTATTATTTGACCCCAAAATTTTTATTTCAAGCTGTGAACTTTCTCCTATTGGGTTCAGGTGCAGTTTCACCAGGCCTTCGGCGGCCCATGATGTTAATGGGCCTTCAAGATACAGTTTCACCATTTACGATGAAAGAAAAGCCCAAGTTTCTACATAACTTTAATCCATTTAAGAAGAGTTCCAAGTTGAAACCCAATTGAATCAATAATCTTCTTTTTAAATTAGTTTTGAGGCAAGCCCAATAATCTTCCCGCTCATATGAGTAACGTTTTAAATCCTTAACCCTTTTTCCGTTAAAAGATAAAAAACACAGACTCTTATATATTAATAATTTTCAATAAGATTTTTTTTTTTTAAGCGTGTGTTTTTATGAGCATAAATATTTGCATTCTCATATGAGATAGTGGAAAAATGACAATCAATCATCATATAAATTGATATAAAAATATTTGTATCCATGTAATTTGATAATACTAAATTTAATTCGATCCCTAATAAATATGGTGTTTTTATTTTCTTTTTAAATTACAATTACAATTAAACCTTTCATCAATAAACTATTGGGATCAACCGAAATCATTCATTCGATCCCTATATATTAGGTTCTTCCCAAGTTACTAGCACTGTATATTAAGATACATCACACAATAATTAGTTAGATTCTTGTATTTTATTAGTAGCTAAAGTCTTAAGCCTTGGTGTTTTATTTTAAAATTATTATTATTATTAAAAAGGCCCGTCTGTCCATTCGACTTTTGAAGAGGGAATATGAAAACTTAGCCCATTGGCTATCATAATTCATTTTCATTACTACACAGCTTGTTCCGGCTTGTCCCCGACAAAGATTTGAGTGAAAGAATGAGTAGCTACGCTTGCCCTTGACTCAGAGACACTAAGGTCTAATAATTGTGTTTATCACTAAACCTAGATTTTAACACCACGAGATTCCACTTAAATATATTTACAGCCCCACTTGAGATTGTGTTAAGAGTTATCAAACTAATAAATAAACTTATTTCAATCACAAACATGCAAGTGGGTGAAAAAATTATAAAGAATTCTTGACCTCACATTAACAATACTAAACATGAGCTTAACATAATGTGAATGTGTCCCCTTGACGATAGTGTGGTTGGTTGAAAAGACGATCTCAGGAGATTTAACTGTTAAATGGTATAAGTTTGATTTTTCGTTGAAGCACAAATCTTAATTCATATAGTGTATGTCATGAAAATCATACACACATATTGTTCACGGCTGATTTTCATTTCAGGGGAAAATCGGTAAACTTACTCATCGAACAATCTTCCTGTTAAAGACAGCAAGGTTTTGAGCGCCGAAAGTGCATGCATAATGCATGCACTTTCGGCGCATCTGTCACAAGCTTGCACACGCTTTGGCCACACCGTGTTGCAACAGTGCACACGGTTTGGCACTATAAAAAGGCCATAAATCTATTCGTAAAATTATCCCAGAAATCCCAGTAATCTCATAAGTGAGAGTAATAGAGAGTAAAGTGGTGTGAGAGTTTTTTTGTAAAGCTTGGGTTATAAAACTTTGTAATTCTTTTGTTAGTAATATAAAAGAAGAGTTTTCTCTCAAATCACCTCTATTTGTGTGTGTTTTATCACAACAAGTGGTATCAGAGTTAAGGTTACTCGGAGGGATCCCGAAACTCAGTAACAGAGGTTCGGTTCGGAAAGTCGGTTCCGACGAAAGTTGTCGAAAATCGATTTTGAGCATACCATCGGACTTTTCACGGCGAGACGAGCACGGTGGTATTTCTCGGCGATCAAACTGATCCCGGACAACGCCGAACGCGCCGCACGCGCCTCACAGAAGCTACCTCACGCGCGCCCAGTCTCGTCACGCGATTCACGCGCTGCTCAAGGAAGAAGAGGACCACGTCAGCCGCCACGTGTCGTCCAGTCAGCGCCCAGTTAGCGCCACGTCAGCGCAACCTGCACAGTCAGCATGACACGTCAACAGACCAGTCAGCAGCCACGTGTGCATCCAGTCAGCGCCACGTGTCTGCCACGCCAGCAAAACTGCCACGTCAGCGGTGTCCGGTAAATTTCAGATAGGTCCCTGAACTTTCTGGAAATTACATTTTAGCCCTCATACTTTCAGAAACTTTCAATTTAGTCCCTGAACTTTTTGGAAATTTTAATTTAGTCCCCGAACTTTTCCGTAATTGCACTTTGTCCCCTGAACTTTCGGAAATTGCACTTTGACCCCTGTAATTTCTGAAAATTGCAATTTGGTCACTGTGTCGGATTTTGACAAACGAAGTGTCATTTCCACCATTTTCGACCATTCCGGACGCAACGGTGAGGTCTGTTTTTTGAAATTCTGCTTAGAATTTTTATGATGGATGGGGGCAACGGAAAAATGGTTTTGTTAACCAGTACAAATTATTTCACATGGAGAGGAAGGATGAAAGACCTTCTGTATGTGAATGATTATGATGGATCGGTATTTCTGGAGCAGAAACTAGAAGGAATGTCCGATGAGAAGTGGGCTAATCTTCACCAGAAAACATACAGTACTATTCATCAGTGGATCGACGATAGTATCGTCAATCATGTGAGTGAAGAAATAAATGCACGTGTCTTATAGGGAAAGCTGGAGGAGCTTTTTCGAGCAAGGACTGGAAACAACAAGCTGTACTACATTAAGAAGATAATGGGGTTGAAATACCAAGAAGGTACAGCTGCGGCGGACCATATCAACGATTTCCTCGGCACCATGAAAGAATTGTCGGGATTGGGCATAGACTTCGGTGATGAGGTAAATGACTTAATACTCCTTAATACGTTACCAGAATCTTGGGAAACGTTCAGATCTACGGTGAAAAATTCAACCGCAGATGGGAAAGTCACTATGGAGATGGCAAAGACCAGGATCTTCGAGGAAGAAAAGAGGACGAGAATGCAGGAGTCAGCATCAGCCTCAACCTCAGAAGCTCTAGTGACATAGAAGAACACCAGAAGGGGGAGGAGTAAAAGTCGAGGCCCATGTAGACCAGACAAGAACCAGTGGAAATCAAGAACAAGAGATATTGAGTGCTACCACTGCAAAAAGAAAGGCCATATGAAGCGGGATTGCTACAAACTGAAGAACGAGCAGTCCAGGAGAGATGATGACTCTAACCAAGAAAGAGTTGCTACTACCACCGAGAAAACCTCCAAAGACTTCTGCATAATATATGAAGAAGATGTTGTGAATCTTGCCAGCCACGAGACCAGTTGGGTGATAGATAGTGGCGCCTCCATACACGCCACATCTCGCAGAGACTTCTTTTCATCTTACACACCAGTGGACTACGGTGCTGTAAGGATGGGGAATGACGGACAGTCCAAGGCCGTCGGTATTGGAGACATATGCCTTGAAACAGACAACGTGACAAGACTAGTGTTGAAGGGAGTCAAGCACATCCCAGACATCCGGTTAAACCTGATCTCAACAGGCAAGCTGGATGATGAAGGTTTCTGCAGCACCTTTAGTGACGGCACCTGGAAGCTAACTAAAGGATCAATGGTGGTGGCACGAGGTAAGAAAGACTCAACTCTGTATTTGATGCATGCTAAGATTTCAAATAGTAGCATAAATACAATCAACATTAATGAGGCACCCGAGCTATGACATAAAAAGCTCGGTCACATGAGTCAAACGAGGATGGAGATACTACGCAGGCAGAATGTTCTTCCCGAATTGAAGAACTCACACTTACGGAAGTGTGAACACTGCATGGCTGGAAAGCAGAATAGAGTGTCATTCCAGAGCTCCCCGCCTCATAGGAAACCGGAGGTACTTGATCTCATACATTCAGATGTATGTGGTCCGATGCAGACACGAACACTTGGTGGGTCACTTTACTTTGTGACATTCATTAATGATCATTCAAGGAATATCTGGGCATACACCTTGAAGAGAAAAGACCAAGTGCTTGGAGTGTTCAAAGAGTTTCACGCCCTGGTGGAGAGAGAAACCGGCAAGAAGCTCAAATGCATCAGAACAGACAACGGTGGAGAATACAGACGTTCGTTTGATCAGTACTGCAAGACGCAATGAATCAGACATCAAACGAAACCTCCGAAGACACCTCAGCTGAATGGCCTAGCTGAGAGGATGAACAGAACCTTGTGCGAAAGGGTCAGAAGCTTGCTGTCACAAGCCAAGCTGCCGAAGACATTTTGGGGGGAGGCACTCAACACAACAGTACATGTTTTGAACATGTCCCCAGCGATCGCACTGAAAGATAATGTTCATAACCAAGCTTGGACAGGTAAAAAAGTGTCTTATGAACACTTGCATGTCTTTGGGTGCAAAGCTTTTGTACACATCCCAAAGGACGAGAGATCCAAGCTTGATGCAAAGACGCGACAATGTGTCTTTATTGACTATGGTCAAGATGATTTCGGCTATAAACTGTATGATCATGTGGAGAAGAAGATCGTCATGAGCCGAGATGTTGTCTTTGTTGAAGACCAGACCAGACCATAGAAGATATCAGAAAGGAGATGAAGACAATGCCCTAGCAATACAGAAATGTGAATCCAGAACCTCATACATCGGTGCCAATACGAGTTGAAGATGAGGTTCCCAGACATGAGGGTACAGGTAATGAAGCTCCCAGAGATGATGATCATGATCAACCACCAGTACCAGAAGCTACACCAACAGTTCCACAGAGAAGGTCTGACAGAGAGAGGCGACCTTCAACCAAATACTCTGCATATGAGTATGTGATGCTTACTGACGGGGGAGAACCCGAGAGCTACCAGGAGGCTGTGGAAACAGAAGACAGAGAAAAGTGGGAGGAATCCATGCAAGATGAGATGAAATCTTTGCATGACAATCACACTTTTGAGTTGGTGAAATTGCCAAGAGGCAAAAGGGCTTTGAAGAACAAATGAGTGTACAGGGTGAAGCAACAAGAACACACTTCACAACCCCGGTACAAAGCCAGACTAGTCGTCAAATGATTCAATCAGAGGAAAGGCATTGACTTCGATGAAATCTTCTCTCCAGTTGTGAAGATGTCATCCATCAGAGTGGTACTCAGCTTAGCAGCAAGCCTCGACCTGGAAGTTGAGCAGATGAATGTCAAGACCGCATTTCTTCACGGGGATCTGGAAGAAGAAATTTACATGGAGCAACCAGAAGGCTTCAGAGTCAGGGGGAAAGAGGACTATGTGTGCAGACTCAGGAAAAGCCTTTACGGTTTGAAACAGGCACCGATACAGTGGTACGTGAAGTTTGAGTCAGTTATGGGGGAGCAAGATACAAGAAGACCACTTCAGACCATTGTGTTTTCGTTCAGAAGTTTTCTGACGATGACTTTATCATTTTACTGTTATATGTAGATGATATGTTGATAGTTGGCAGGAATCAATCGAGAATTGATAATTTGAAGCAGCAACTGAGTAAGTCTTTTGAGATGAAAGACTTGGGGCCAGCTAAGCAGATTATTGGCATCAGGATCGGTCGTGATCGGAAAGCCATGAAGTTATATTTGTCACAGGAGGAGTACATCGAGAAGGTACTTCAGAGATTCCAGATGGACAAGGCTAAAGCGGTTAGCACTCCTCTTGCTACCCACTTTAGATTGAGTACACAACAGAGTCCCTCTACTGAGACAGAGAAGGAGGAAATGAAATAGGTTCCATACACCTCAGCAGTGGGAAGTCTTATGTATGCCATGGTGTGCACGAGGTCATACTTAGCACACGCAGTTGGATTGGTCAGCCGGTTTATGTCAAACCCAGGACGAGAACACTGGAATGCGATTAAATGGATCATGCGGTATCTTCGAGGCACATCCAAAATGAGGCTATGTTTTGGAAGCAGTGAACCAGTGTTGATAGGCTACACCGATTCAGATATGGCAAAAGATGTGGATACCTGAAAGTCTACTTCGAGGTATCTGATTACTCTCTCTGGAGGAGCTGTGGCATGGCAGTCTAGGTTGTAGAGATGTGTTGCACTTTCTACAACAGAGGCAGAATTCATTGCAGTGACAGAGGCTTGCAAGGAATTGCTGCGGATGAAGACATTCGTCCAGGAATTGGGTTTCAAGCAGGAGAAGTACATTTTGTACTGCGATAGCCAGAGTGCTATCTACATTGGTAAAAATTCCACCTTTCATTCGAGGTCAAAACATTTCTATGTGAGGTATCACTGAATACGGGACGTCCTTAGCTCAAGGCTATTAGAACTCAGGAAAATTCACACCGACGACAACGGTGCCGATATGTTCACGAAGGTTTTACCGAATGAGAAGCTTGAAATCTGTCGTGCCATAGCCGGGATGACAAAACTCTCCACATAATCATAGTAGGGAGATTCAGAAAACTACGATTGGCTTGATCCCATCTCAGGGTACGTAGGCAGTCATTCAGATGCAGCTATGGGAGGATCCTTTGGAGGATCCGGTTTGGGTGATTGATAGTCGGTTCAGATTTTGGAAATCTTCACCGAGTGGGAGATTTGTTGAAGACAGCAAGGTTTTGAGCGCTGAAAGTGCATGCATACTTTCGGCGCATCTGTCACAAGCTTGCACACGCTTTGGCCAAACCGTGTTGCAACAGTGCACACGGTTTGGCACTATAAAAAGTCCATGAATCCATTTGTAAAATTATCCCAGAAATCCCAGTAATCCCAGAAGTGAGAGTAATAGAGAGTAAAGTGGTGTGAGAGTTTTTTTGTAAAGCTTGAGTTATAAAGCTTTGTAATTCTTTTGTTAGTAATATAAAAGAAGAGTTTTCTCTCAAATCACCTCTATTTGTGTGTGTTTTATCACAACAATTCCCTCAACTGTGAATTTATTTGGTTTGGGGACTAAATACAAATTTAGCTAAAGATGAGAAAACACACAGATAAAACAGAGGGTTTAACGTGGTTCGGTGAAATGGATCCAACCTACGTCCACAGGTACAAGGAAAAATAAAACTTTTATTACGTGATCGAGTTTGACCGACCTGCCTATCTATTACAGTATTACTTACGTACAAAAGGCTTTTTGCTCTATTTTACAAGTCTGAAGTAAAATTAGCTAACACCTTACAATGGATGCTCGATCCCTTTATATAGTAGGTAAAATTCTACCGTTATGCTGACTCTGTGACGTCAGCCACTTGAATCTGCTTGCGCCGCGTGGGCTCTCTGCCCCAACTACTCTACAAATCATAGCTCTGCCGCATGACACCTCTATTCACTGCCATCTGAACTTCATTAAATGACCTATTCTTAGTAACTGTCACACGTTACCTCACAATGGGAGCCCATACTTCCCTGTGAAAGCGTATGCTATAAGATAAGCTAATGACATGCTTCTGTCACGTCAGACCTTTTTGGAAGGTGTAAGTCCCCATGTAGGGCTTACGTCATCTTGACATGATCATAAAACTACTACCCCGACCCGTCCAACCAGGTCGGGCAACTGAAACAACATCTTGTCCTGTTGAGCCACCGGGTCAGGTCGGTCATGAGCCATTGCTTCACTCATCTGAACAACTTTCCACCTCGGATCGGGTATCATGTGCAAAACAATTATGATCTCTTCATTGGGAACGACACTTCTGCTTCATGGGTCTGGACCCCCGAATCCGGGAAGTGGAAATCTCCTTCATATCCTCACTCGAGATTCTGATTTCTTGGGGTGAAAACCACCATCAACACACATAATTTATATAACACTCTAAAATTATCCTAATACATACGAGATGGTTGGAGGATTTTCCTGTATTAAAAAAAGCATCATGAGATTTTCCATAATCAATCCTTAACTCTTTAATTCATTCTCAAAACCCACCTACACTTTCTTTTCATTAAAATTAAACAAATCATTCTTAAACCACACGGTTAAGATATTCTAAACTATTATCACTATTGAGGATCTTTGCAATGATTTTCACACACACCCCCACCATCAACATATATTTTATTTTCTAATTTGTGTTGGTTAGACACAAGTCACACGATCATAGGAATCACTAAGATCTGCCCAGATTTTGAAGAAAAGAAATAGACCTACAGAGAGCATTATTACGGGAAATGCTTATTGCTTATTAACTTTTAAGGGTACACTTTGATTAAACTAGGGTTTTTTTAGAGGCTAATTCACAAGTTTTTAAAATTTACCTATGTTATTGTCACAATCTCTCATTTATAAAAAATTTAAAATAAAATAAAATAAAATAAAAACAACAATAAAAGAAAAATAAAAAAATAAAAACAAAATTTATGCTAAATCGAATGTTTTAAGTCCCGGCCCCATCTATCAACAAGGGCGTGGCTTTAATTTGACTTGAAAATTTTGATTAGTGAAATTAAGGTGGCATCACTAGATTCGTATACACAAAGATCTAATAATTATTTTTCATAAGCTATGATCACCTTCTATTTTCTCCAAGGAATAATTCCTTACAAGAAAATTTTGATTATATGTTGACCCCTCGAATCCTGTCATATCTAATACTAATCATTCCCTTAATTATATTTTTTGGATTAATGGTACAAAACCTTTCAAATTAAATTCATTGTCAACGCAAAATATTCTTTTGTTGACTTATTTCGTACGGTAAATTTATTTATAATCCTTAATGATGCAACGTAGTGTTTGTTGTGTTTCACTCAATGGACCACTAATTAGTCCACAACAATTTTAATCAAACCATTTTCAATTAAAGGCTGCAAATCCCTTTGTGGGGCAAAGGAAAATAATTAATATGAATCAGAATTAAAGAAGACATATACGACAACCCAATAAAAGGAAAACGCAAGTCGTTTTAACACTTGGATTCCCACCATTTGATTATAATTTAGAATGTCAATGGACAAATTAGTAGTTCAAGCATATTGTGGCTGAATCAAAGCACTTGTTGTTAGATCCTAAGATGTACATGGGTTAAATTTAATAAAATATAATTTCATGAATGAATTCTATTTAAAATTTTATAATAATTGATAATTGAACATGCATTAGTAACATTATATCGAATATTGGATTGGACAAATTATCTGAAGAAATGATCCGCAAAATCACCAAATTTTTTACGATGGACTATCATGAATATCGATTACAAACCAATTAATAAAAATGAGTTTTATCTGTGAGTTTAGTAATATTTGTAAGCTGGTGTTGTTGACATAAAAGGAGTTTTGAAAGAGCGAATTAAGTTGATGATAATGTAGTCATCAATGGTGTGGATTTTGGACAAGAATGTCTCATAAACCATGTGCAGAAATGCGACCCACGTGGGATATGGCATGCGTGTGGGTCTCTTCCAAGTCGGATCTGTTTTTGCTTCCTTTACTTTTACCATTTTAGGAAAATACAGCTCTATGAGCTGAGCTCTATCACAACGATACCACAAACTATTGCAAAGGATATATATATATATAATATATATATATATATATATATATATATATAGGCAAAGTTAATATAATACGTACCCATCTTGCTCTATGTGTCTGTGTTTCAGCCATTGAAAATACTTTTGCACATAATAAATATTAGGGTTTTTTAATTTCCTTCTTAATTTTTAATTTTCTTAGTTGCGTAGTAGAAGTCTTGAAGGTGGAGATGAGCTGTGCGTGTGTGGGAAGTAGCTGGTTTTATTTGTAAGGACGTCCATTCTGCAACACCCCTCTCTTATATCACGTGCCAATATTACTTCCTTACTCCCTTTTTTTTTATTTAAATTCTCTTGATACTTATTTGAGCATTATTTCAGTGTTTGTTTCTTTTTTATTTTTTTTGGAAACGTTAAAAATTATGTCGTCAAATCACTCGACCCAAATTTAAGTAGAATAGGTAAAACTCCACAATCGTCTTAGGTTTTTACAAGAAGTGCATTATCTGAATTCGAACCTAATGAAAAAAGAAGTTCCGTTTTGATTTAAAACACACACATGACTGAATGAATTAATATAATTAATATAGCAATAAAACTACATATGCTCCCCACAATTGGGGAAGGTGGATCTTATGGAAAGGAAGCGAGAGATTAGTGTTCTGCAGCCCACACCTTATAAAGTTAACTGCATTGTAAAGACAGAGAGTCAAAAAGTTCAAAATTAAATTAAATAAAAAATTGAAAAATAATAAAACAAGAACGTGTTTATGAGTTTTATGATTTATCGGCCTTTCAGCTTTATGCTTATGCATGCCTTTTCGCTCCGACGGGGAGAGCTTTTATTTAGGCAAAAGCCTTTAGCCGGGTCCTCCTTTTTACGTTATCGGGGGAGCTGCCACGTTTCCCACGATCACATTCACTTCTCTTTTCAGACCTTAATATCAAAAAAACGAATTAAGGTTCATTAATTTTGATGGTTGTTGGGAGATATTTTAAAATCAATAAGTTAATTTGAAAAGTTACTCTCCACAGTCCAGACATTAATTAATTAATTAATTAATTAATTATATATATAATATATATATATATATTCAAACATATCCCAAAGAGAAATTCAAGATTGAAATATATTTCCAAGGAATTTTTAATGTTATCTACCAAATTATGTTGAATAATGCATGTTGCATAATGGACCCCATTCATGCACAACAGTTGGGATAAGAATAAAGTTTAATGAATGGTTCAATTATTTTTCAAACTAAAGAGGGTTCAAGTTGGTCAACAATGAAGCATGTATATATATATATATATATGCTTGATACTAAGAATATTTTGGGAACAAGCTTGAAATTGTACTCTTCAGTTTTTAGAATATAATATCATGCTTGATTAAATTTGATTTCAAATTAAAATTTGGAATGATTAGATTGCTCAGAGCATCATTATCATAACAATTCGGCACTGGTTATAAAAAAAAATATTATGAGTACGGTATTAGAACATTTAAACATACGTGAAGCTAATTATCCCAACTGTATGCATAAACATTAAATTCTCTCAATTTTGAAAATAGATTTCTCCACATATTTAAGTAAGAGTAGATATCTCATCTTTAGATAGGCGTAATATTCTGAATATACTATAAATATTTATTTTCAGTATCCCAATTAATTTCAGATTGTATATTTTATAGATTTATATTATAATAAAAAATAACCGATATACGAAGCCGACCCATTTAGATTCCAATTAGCTAGCAAATGTTGTTTTTAAGAAACTTGAAGTAAAAGATTGCCATTTTGGTAGTTAGTGAACATAAAGTATATATGCATGACTTTGTGATATATAATTTAGTATCTGACATTAAGGTATTGGGTTGAATTCAATGAATGCGTTTCTTATAAGAATCTGAGACAACCGAAGATTTTACATGCTCCACTTAAATTCGAAAAGAATAATTTGATGGCAAAATCTCTAACGATTCTAAAAATAAAAGGTCAGCCAGGACAGAGAAACAAATAACAAAAATCATAGACAGTAATAAAAAGTCTTACATTACATGCATGTACCAGTACCAGTACCAACTCATATAAGCAGGCTTTGTTAGCAAGCTGATCATGTGCTTACTGCTTATAATGATGTAGCTAATAGTATTAGTCACATGTATATATGATAATCTTACAACTAGCTAGTTGCCCATCACCCAAAAAAAGATACCCCCTACTATGTTTAAATTTCAATAGGGACCCACCCACTAACCCCACCCAACACGAATCAACTTGGTGCTTATTAAAATCTCTTCATCTTCTCCCTTTCACCAGTAGTTTTCATGTGGAAATTAAATACTCCCGTCGTAGAAATATGACTTGTGCACATATTTATTTATTTATTTTTTGTTTTATAGTGAATTATTTTTTTTTCTTTCTATTTTATATGATTTTGTACAAAAGAATATACACAAGGCGTATCCTGCTCGTTATAACCTTCAAATAGAGGTTTGTTTTGGCTTACTTACTGTCTAACTGTTGATGGTGATTTTTGTGACAAAGTATTTGAACAGTATGGTAAAGGTATAGATGGATTTTCCCCATTTGAAATGACGGATGTACATAAGGTATTGGTTACTCTTCGGCCAGACATGATGTTCGGACCTGATTTCCCGGATCTGGCCGACCAGAGGACACAGTATGATTCAGGTCTCAGAGGCCGACAACATCAGAGCTGAGACCGACCACTTTAGCCCGGTAGCTCGATTCAGTTCTACTTTTCCTCCTGGATCGGGATGATGAGCTCGGATATTTCAGGTCAAGTCGGAAGTAGTTGTGGTAGTTCGATACATGGTTTGGCCGTGCTCATGAAGCCCGACGTGTGATCAGGACCGTTTGGATTTTTCTCCCTTACATGTACTAACGTACAAGAGACCATTACAGGCTGTCATCATTAATGTTAGAGTGTGGCAGTGTATAAAACGGCGTGAGGTGACAGGAAGTCAGGTGGCAGATTTGCTTTCGGCGAGGAAGTTGGGGCAGAGAGCCCATCAATTCGCCGGAAATCCGCGCAGCTGACTTCAAAGAGATATGAGAATAGTTTTGTATTTTCCTTAGTATATAAAGGGAGGGTAATCTCATTTGTAAGAGTTGGAAAAAAAATTTCATTTAAGCATTACTGGTAAGAAACACTAAAAAGAAAACAAACAACTCGGTTTTCTTTAGACCCTCCTGAAAAACAGGTCGGCCGAGCTCGGTTTGCTAATAAAAAATCATACCTCACTTTGTGCCCGTGGACGTAGATTGGATTCGCTCCGCCGAACCACGTAAAATCTTCTTGTCGATTTTATGGTTGTTTTGTCTTTTGCCAAGTTTATTTTTTGTCCCCATAACCAAACAAATTCACGGTTGGAGGAGGATTGTCCCGGGAGCGTTATCCCGAAACTGATCCTGTAACGAAAATCACCCGTCAACAGTAACAAACGGAGAAGGTGAATAAGAACTTACGTCTTAAATGTTAACGTATCTTAAATCAATATTAGCTCGATCTTCAAGTCTTTGAATGGTGATCTTCAAATGACAATGCGTCATGTTATTGTAATCTATGAACGGATGTTGTGGTTCACGAGCCAAATCAAACCTTCATATGAGTGTTGTCTTGCCAATAATATCGTGTGTAACTGTGTACCTTTGACTGTTTAGGACTTAATTTATATGCAAATAGGGATTGTGTTGAGGCTAATTGACGATTAATTTGTTTTTTTTTTCTTTTATCAGAAATGTTTTATCATCTATACACCCACTCTTAAACTAAAGTCCGAAGTTTATGAAAAATAAATATTTTATACTCAAATTATTTAATTTTTAAATGTAAAATGTTTTTTTTAGCATAATTGGTTTTTGGGTGTAAAATGTCATATATTATTGATTTTTGATGTAAAATATTCATTTTTTTTTTTTATATAATTTGGATGGACAAAGTTTCAAAAATTGGGATATTTTTAGAATTTAATTCAATTATTTTTGGAAGAATGATAATTTCCCTCATATGAATTAACCAAGCTTCTGAATAAAATGTTTTAATTTGAATTGGTTTTTGAACTTACGTCATAAATGTACATGGTTAAAAATAGTAATTTCATATCATTATATGATAGGTATTATTTAAGTCTTAGGAGCGCTCCGTAATAATAACTTTATAAATGAATCTCAATGCACTACAAGAAAACCGTCAAATAGCGACGGAAAAATCCGTAGCTAATCCGTCACTAACTGACCACTAGCGACGGATTTTCCGTCTCTAATTTACGACGAATTTTCCTTTCCGTCTCTAATTTAGAGATAAAAAATTTATTGTCTCTAAATTCTGTCCCTAATTTCATTATCCGTTTCAATTCCGTCGTTAAATTTTGAAACATAATATTTCGTCGCTAAAACTGTAATTTCTTGTAGTGATGGATTGTCTCAGTGATAAAAACTTTGAATTTGAGTAGTTTGTTTTCTCTCAAGTTCAAAATTCAAATCTCACTAAATATATTTCCTTATGATTATATCCTATTTATTATGGGAAATTTACGAGAATATGAAACACAAATCCTAAAAATTAATTGAGATATGCGAAAGTGATCCGAATGCCTTGATTACAGGAAAAAAAAAACTTTATAAAAAGAGGACATATTTGTGTACTTGATGAAGATAATATCGTACCGACTGCAAGTGTTCACCCACCGTATATAACTGAGTACATCTACAAGTACTTGATCATGATTTCCAAAAGAGTGCAAAACCCAGACACGTGTAAGGTGATGTGATCATTTCATAGTAGAATTTTTCCTTATCTAGATGTCAAATCAAGCTAAAATCAAATGGTCAAAAAGGAAGCATCAGATTCTCGTGAAAAATAAAATGACAAAATTTTATCACGACTGTCGACTAGGCACCCCACAGAAACGGAATGGTGGAGATAATACAGAAGACGCTCCCGTTATAGAAACACAAGCAGAAGCAGTGATGCTGAACAAATGAGTTTATTATTATTATTATTATTATTATTATTATTATTATTATTATTTTAAAAAAACAATTTATTTATTTATTTTTTTGCTTTTGTGTGGGTCACATTCACTACTACAAGATGGCTCTGATTCTGAACCAAATAAACCAGAGTCCACAGACGACGCAGTCGTCTCTCCAACAAAATATATTTATAAGAAACGACAATCACGCACCACTCAACTTGCATTTGCATATGCCAGTACTGCCTGCCACACACACAGTCGAGAGAGAGAGAGAGAGAGAGAGAGGGGGAGTGAAATACTGAAATTTATAATATGTCTCCTTTCTTCCATCTGTTTGTGAAAATGCCAGCGGCCTCTTAATTAGTCTTCCCCATATTTATTCATCATATCACATATGTGTATGCACACACAGATATTATTTCTTGTATTTATTGCCAACTGTACTTTTGATTTTTCTTCAACTCGGCTAGGCCACCCTAGCACGTGAATGCATTACAAATAATCATCCAAAAAGCAAATTTTGAAGACCCTATATGAAATCTAAAATATACGATTCTATATTGATAAAATATATATATATATTTTTTAATTAGAATGACGTTGATGGTGGTCTTTCACATTGAGAAACATTGAAATCGCGATGAAGGGTATAATTTGTTTTGTACTTAGCTAAAAATAGATGATAAAATCCCAATGATCCATAAAAAGATAGGGTTTGACATGTAACCCGACCTAGTGGAACAGAAGAGTTTTCCCGATAACGTGAGTATCGTGAAAGATGAAGTAAGTTGGGATACCTACCGACAACATGGATTTGGGGGCCCCCAAGGGGTGTGGCTTGGTGGTGAAGGGTCTAGAATCTCACCTTGAGGTTCTGAGTTCGAATCCAGGGGGTGCAACTTCTTGTAAGAGCCTGGGGCAGCCGGAGGTTTTACCTGCGCCGCGGCCAGAATGGGTGGCTTGGTGGCGGGGTTTCCAACGATTTCAAAAAAAAAAACATGGATTTGGGGTTTTAGAAAGTTGTTGAAAAGACCTGATGAGGTCGTATGTGTCAACCTGACCTGGTTGAGAGCACTGAAGGGAAAGCTTGATAGTATCGTCTGTCTCGATATGCCGACTGTAGACAACAGAAACTGGACGACGCATGCTGTTCTAGGCTCGCGGCACTAGTTGGGAGTACGGAGTAGCCACGTGGACTAAACCGGAGAATGATGGAGTCGCCACCCGGTGTGAACCGGGAAAATAAGATTTAAGGCCGCACTCACCCCTCGCAAGGGAAGACCTCAAACCGTTGGGTTCGGAATGGTCCCTTACTTATGTCATTTGTAATGAATGGATTTGTGCAATATTAACCAAGTCTACACAACATGCTTAGGAACAACCAACTGATCATGCATTAAACCTCATATTAAACAACCTAATCATGCTTGAGTAACACTCATTTCCAAAGGCATCATGCTTCTAAATTCACATGCATAGCAATAAAACTTACACTTAAATTTCCATACACAAATCACATGTCTAGGTTCACACTTAGCATATTTTCATGTTTGCATGCATCCTATTCATATATAATCTATGTCCAAATTCAAGCATGAAGACAAATTAACATTTCAAAGGCATGCAACTTCACAAAGGCACAAACAAGGAACATTCTTACAAACATACATACTAAGAAAAGGTATTCAAGTGCATAACAGAAATAGATGACTAAAAAGAAGTAATACAAATGCATAAATTCGAGGGATAACTATAGACATGTCATGATGTAGTACATGAAGACCGTAAGCGTTCGCGTTGCGTTCGTAAACGCGTTCGAACGGTCAAGACAGAAGGTCCTCGTTCGTGTGGCGTTCGATATGCGTTCGAACGGAAATGAGGCAGTAGGTTTCGTTCGTAGTGCGTCCGAAAACGCGTTCGAACAAAATGAGACCTGATGCTACAGATGTGTGTGCGTTCGAGTAGCGTTTGATAACGCGTTCGAACGGTAGAGACAGAAGGTTCTCGTTCGTGATGCGTTCGAGGACGCGTTCGAACGGGAACTGGCAGATTACATATATTCATACAGTTCTGGATGCGTATTCAAACAAGATCACCACAACGACATATCTACACATGGATCCTTAAATCATGCATAAAGATTAACATACTAAACAATTAAATCATGCTCAACCACAACAAACTAGTCATGCACAAAACTATAACATGTTAAATACCCTAATCATGTATAAGAAAACGAATCACTCACTAATCTATATCATGCTCAAACACAAATTTGGATGACACGGAATATGTGTATCTTTCAAATGGTACGTGGCATTGTGTCCCGAGTACAAACCGCATTACCGTCCATTCGGATTCGGCTACGGAATTTATGTCCGAGTTTCCATCCGATATACCATAAGAAATAACACATATTCCGCCCATCCGGGATCACATCACACAATTAACATGCTTTCCAAATTATCAATTCATGCGAAGAGGATAAATATCATATGCCCTCAGGTCTAACCTTTTTGCGTCGTCTTTTGGAAGTACGTTTCACGTCCGTCGGAAGGGTTGATGCTCCGCAACTTTTCTGGTTCGCTGGTTCCTCTTTTCCTTGGTTGTCCTGCTGATTTGCTCGCTGTTTTCCTTTTGCTTCGCTGCTGTGTTGCTGCTGTCTTTCCGGCTTGAGAGGAGAAGGCTTTTATGATCTCCAAATGCTAAATGTATGCTCAAATATGCTTGATGTCTCTTAATTTCTGCTAGGTATGTGCTAAGGCTCAAGGCTGAAAAATGAGAGTTTATATAGGCAATTTGGAGTGCATTTAATAGGTAGGCCAATGGCAATTAATTTGATACCAAACTTGGTTGAAATGTCATGCATAATTGGATGGCTTTGTTGACATATACAAATGATAATTTGAAAATGAATCAAAGGTGGTGGGATGGTGATGGACGTGGGGTGTAAGGAGTTAATGGTGTGGGGGGAGTGCTTGACTTGGTGAGGGAGGCCATTAAATGGTGTAGGGTTGGTTTAATAAATGGTTTGAAAAATTAATATTAAGGTAAAAGGTAAGGTCAAAGGTTAAAGTGAATAGGTAGAAGGGTAAGTCATGATGGAATAGTGTAAGGAAGGTAAAAATGGTGTCAAGGTCGTGGGCCTCCTAGGTGGTGGGCTTGGGTATGGATTTGGGTTTTTTTGGTGGGCTTGGGTATTTGGGTTTGGCTTATGGGTTCTTGGGCTGAGCATAAGCGGAGATCCAACGAGCAAATCGAAGCTAGACAACCAAGTTAAATCCGACAATGATTCCAATTTCCAACTTTACCCTTCCGACGTCCGTTTCCTGCAACTTCCATGACATGAAAAGGTAGTGCCTCCTTACGAGACTCGTCATTGGGCATGATATGCAAAATGCAGTGTCTACAGTCGCCCCCACTTTGATGGGACTTGTGTAATGTGTGACAATGACAGTTCAATCAAAGTTACGTGCAATGCATTTTTACTTACCTGGCTTGCCAGCTGCCACCTGACTTACCTGTTACTCGAACTGAGTTGATGCTGCAGTGGACCTCGATCCTGGGACGCATCCCAATACCTGCAACCGACAACGGGGGCACCTCGACCCTGGGCACCTCGACCAATACCGCTGCAATAGGGACTTCGCCCTTGAAATGATGATGTAGTGGGCACCTCGACCCTGGGCACTTCGACCCGGAACTACAACTGACAACGGGGGCACCTCGACCCTGGGCACCTCGACCCAATACACCGCTGCAAATAGGGACTTCGCCCTTGAAATGATGATGTAGTGGGCACCTCGACCCTGGGCACTTCGACCCGGACTACAACTGACAACGGGGGCACCTCGACCCTGGGCACCTCGACCCAATACCGCTGCAAATAGGGACTTCGCCCTTGAAATGATGATGTAGTGGGCACCTCGACCCTGGGCACTTCGACCCGGAACTACAACTGACAACGGGGGCACCTCGACCCTGGGCACCTCGACCCAATACCGCTGCAAATAGGGACTTCGCCCTTGAAATGATGATGTGGAGCCTCGCTCCCAAGCTGATATGATATGGGCCTCGCCCTCAAGCTGATAAAAGATGTGGAGCCTCGCTCCCAATGATGAATGGGCCTCGCCCAAACTGATACTGATATGGGCCTCGCCCAAACTGATACTAACATGGGCCTCGCCCAACTGATACTGGTATGGCCTCGCCCCCAAGCTGATGATGATGTGGAGCCTCGCTCCCAAGCTGATATGGGCCTCGCCCCCAAGCTGATCAAGATGTGGAGCCTCGCCCAAGCTGATGAATGGGCCTCGCCCTCAAGCTGATGAAGATGTGGAGCCTCGCCCTGATATGGGCTCGCCCCAAGCTGATAAAGATGTGGAGCCTCGCTCCAAGCTGATATGATATGGGCCTCGCTCTCAGCTGATATGGGCCTCGCCCCCAGCTGATGATGATGTGGAGCCTCGATCCCAAGCTGATATGGGCCTCGCCCTCAAGCTGATGATGATGTGGAGCGGAGCTCGCTCCCAAGCTGATATGATATGGGCCTCGCCCCAAACTGATACTGATGGGGCCTCGCCCCAAACTGATATGGGCCTCGCCCCTGATGATGCTGATGTGGGCCTCGCCGCTCTCCCAAACTGATATGATGTGGGCCTCGCCCCAAACTGATATGATGTGGGCCTCGCCCCAAACTGATGATATGGGCCTCGCCCTCAGGCTGATATGACTGATTTATTTCAAACTATACTGCCCTCCTCGAGGTAGCCTTTGTAGCTAGACATATTTTCGTCCTCAACGAATGCTATATGTCAAAACCCGAGAACCTTCAAAGTACTCGATATACTCAAATCCACTCTTCTGAATGGGTGATCTGAACTAGACTCCTAGTGTGTGTGTGCCAAGGCTCTTTCGCAGCTTGTTCCTTAAGTAAGTCAATTTTGGTGATTTCGCTTCGGAGAATCGAACCAATGGGTCTAACCAACCTGGATGTCTTAATCACATTCCGTGATTACTTCAGCATACTCAACATGATATGGTCTTATCTTTCTTCTTTGGTCTCTTTCTTCTTTTTTTTTTTTTTTTTTTTTTTTTTTTTTTTCTTTTTCTTTCTTTTTCTTTTTTGACACACCTACCCTTTAAGGTAGCATTCTCCTCATGGTGGTCCTAATACTCGCCCATGGGTAGCTTCACGCTTATCGGTTATAGGTGGTCTATTTTTCTTTTCTTTTTCATTGCAGCAGAGACTTCTTCTTTGTTTCCAACCATATCATATATCATAGCGTTAGTAAATCAGGGTGGACACCTAGGCAAACGGTCATTCACCGATTCGTCATCTCTTCAACTAGTCACCTCAGTAACTACTCAGGTTTCTACTACTAGGATCCCGTAATTAGGTGCTGTGAGTCTAACTGAGATCAATCCATTCAAAATACCGGAAGAAAGCGTACCTCGCACTTATCGTTTCTAGGGTTTCTCCATTCGGCAACCAATGTCATCACCGGACATATGTCTATCTATCAAAGACTTTTCTCCGTGGGATTCTTCATTTCAACTGCTGAAAACATGGGCCTCGCCCCCCTTGGAACCCATTCCCGACGCTGATGCTGATTCATTCTTGAAATTGACAACACTATTGCTGCTTTTGGTTGGCTTGCTTTTGCCGCTTTCTCTTCCTTCTCTCTTTTTTCTTTAAACCTGCAAATACAAAACAACAAAATAAATACGTGGGCCTGTAAGTATGCAAGTGCAGAGATACTCCCTTTTCGTGATGGGCTGGATCCTCATTGTGCTCCTCGGCGCTATATGTCCCTGGTCGTCCCTTGATGGTTCCCATCTGTTTGAAATCTGTAAAAAACGAAACACAAAACGAGAATGCAAGTAAGTTATGTGTATGCATGTATGTATTTCCTATCCCGTTGGGTTAGGTCTTCTGCCTGTTCCCTCGGTGACCGCTTAGTCCTCTTTCCCTCAGGCAAAGTACAACTTCAATCTGTCCACATTGATTGGCTCAGCGAACTCATTCCCTTCCAAGTCTGACAGCTTTACTGCTCCATTTCTCATGACTTTCTGCACTATGTAAGGTCCTTCCCAGTTCGGTCTGAACTTCCCTCTTGGGTCTGTCGTCGTGGTTTTGACTGCTTAAGTACCAAATCACCTTTTCTGATCTCGATGGGACGCACTTTCTTGTTGAAGGCCGGGCCAGTCTCTTCTGATATATCTGCATGTGATTCAAAGACTTCATTCTCTTCTCATCGAGCAGTGCTAACTGTGCAAACCTCTGTGCAGCCCATTCTTGTTCTGGTAATTCTGCCTCTGCTAAAACCCTCATGGACTGTATTTCCACTTCCACTGGCAGTACCGCTTCCATCCCGTACACTAAAGAGTAAGGTGTTGCACCCGTTGCTGTTCTGACTGACGTTCTGTACCCCCATAAAGCATATGGTAATTTCTCGGCCCAATCTCTGTAATTCTCTGTCATTTTGGCCAAGATCGTCTTTATAGTCTTGTTGGCTGCCTCAACTGCCCCGTTCGCCTGCGGCCTGTACGGTGATGACTTGTGGTGGCCTATCCCATACCTCTGTAACATTGCCTTCGTCTCCCCTTGAAATTGAACTCCGTTGTCTGTCACTACATGATGGGGCATACCATACCGACAGATGAGGTTCCGAGCTATAAACTTTGCCATCTGCTTTGCTGTAACATTACGGAATGATTCAGCTTCTACCCACTTCGAGAAGTAGTCTACGGCCACTACTATGAAGCGATGCCCATTCGATGCATTCGGTCGAATTTCTCCAATCATATCAATTCCCCATGCTGAGAAAGGCCACGGCTCTGACAACCCGTGCAACTCTGTGTGCGGTAAGTGATTCAAATTACCGTGTGCTTGACAGTCATGACAGTGCTTTACCATCTTCGCGCAATCTGCTTCCATGGTTGACCAATAAAAACCCTGTCTCGCTATCTTGCGGGACAAATTCAACCCATTCATGTGCGGACCACATACCCCGGCGTGTACCTCTCCCATCACTTTCTGAGCTTCTTCTTTTCTCAGACATTTCAACTGAATGCCGTTCGCCTGTCTCTTGTACAGTTCTCCTCTCATAGTCATATACTGGGAAGCTAACTTCTGAATGGCTATTCTGTCTTTTCTACCTGCCCCTTCTGGGAGTTCACCACGCTCCAGATACCTCTGAATGTCAAAATACCAAGGTTTGCTGTCGTCGACCTCAACCTCCAGAATTCTCTCTATTTCATAAGCAGGTTTATTTGCCGTTATCAGTATCAACGGTCTCATCACTAACTTTTCTGGATTCTCCCAGGTAGCTGCAAGTGTAGCCAATGCATCTGCCATCTGATTCTCTTCTCTCGGTAAGTGCTGAAACTTACACTCTGGGATAACCTGTGCCAACTCTCTGAGATGAAAGAGGTAAGGCTTCAACCGTTCTTCTTTCAATTCCCATTCTCCTCGCATCTGCTGGATCACCAACATAGAATCTCCGTAGACTTCCACACTCTCGGCCTTCAAGGCCATCAATGCCGTCAAACCAAAAGCACATGCTTCATACTCGGCCATGTTGTTAGTCACTCTGAATGTCAACCTCTTGGCCATCGGCAAAGTCTCTCCCTCGGGGGTCACTATCACGATCCCAATTCCGGCACCTTTATGATTCACTGCTCCGTCAAAATACATCTTCCATCTCTGGACTGTTATTGCCTGGATCTCTTCATCTGGAAACTCAAACTTATACTGATCCCCCTCGACAGGTTGTAATGCTAGGAACTCTGCTACTGCTCGCCCCTTGATCACTTTGGAGGTGAGATACTCGACGTCAAACTCTGTCAACAATACTAACCATCGGCCCAGTTTTCCCACTAGTGAAGGCACTGAATGAAGATATTTCAGAGGATTCTCCTTTGCCACTACCTGGATTTTGTATGACTGGAAATAATGCCGTAGTTTTCTGGAAGCCCATATCACCGCAAGACAGATCTTCTCAACCTCTTGATACCGAGCCTCATACGGGAGCATCTTCTTACTCAGATAGTAAACTGCATGTTCTACCCCTGTCTCATCTGCCTGTACCACCATTGCCCCCAGTGCTTCTGATTCTACAGCCAAATACAGTATCAAAGGTCTGCCCAGCCTCGGAGGCTTCAATACAGGTGGCTCCACCAAGTACTCTCTGATCCTGTCGAAGGCGGTCTGGCATTGCTCGTTCCATCTCACTGGCTGATCTTTTCTCAACAGTTTGAAAACGGGCTCACATACTGATGTCAACTTGGCAATGAACCGACTGATATACTGAATTTTTCCCAAGAACGCTCTGACTTCCTTTTCTGTCTTTGGTGCAGACATCTCTGTGATTGCTTTGATCTTCTCGGAGTCTACCTCTATTCCGCCCATTCCCACTGTATGGCCAAGCAATTTCCCTGATGTCACCCCAAACACACATTTCTTGGGATTAAGCCGCAGGTTGTTGTCAATCTGTCTCTGAAGGAATCTTTCCAATGCTTCAATGTGCCCAACTCTTGTCTCTGATTTCACCATCATGTCATCCACATACACTTCGATTTCCTTGTGCATCAAATCATGGAAAAGTGTAGTGGCCATTCGCTGATAAGTAGCTCCTGCATTCTTGAGTCCAAACGGCATTACCTTGTAGCAGTAAGTGCCCCACTCAGTAACAAATGCAGTCTTGTGTTTGTCTTCCTCAGCCATGAGAACCTGATTGTAACCTGAAAATCCATCCGCAAATGAATACATGGCAGATAAAGCCGCACTGTCGACCAGGACATCTATATGTGGCAGGGGAAAATCATCTTTCGGACAAGCCTTGTTGAGATCTCTGTAGTCTACACACATCCTGACTTTCCCGTCTTTCTTCGGCACTGGCACTATATTAGCCAACCATTCGGGATACTTCACTACTTCCAGGAATCCCACATCTATCTGTTTCTTAACTTCCTCTCTGACTTTCTCGGCCCATTCCGGTCTCATCCGTCGGAGTTTCTGCTTTACTGGCCTCATATTCGGATAAGTTGGTATTGTGTGCTGGGCGATGTTTCTGTCTACCCCAGGCATGTCCTCATAGGACCAAGCAAACACTCTGGCATATCTGACCAACACTTCTTCTAATTTCTCCCTTTCTTCAGAGGTAACTTCGCTTGCAATCAGAATTACTTTGGGGTTCTCCAGCGTACCCAGGTTAAATGCAGTAGTTCTGGCAGAACTGATATCAAATATGTTGATTCATGCGGAGTAAATGGAAATGACTCAGGCAAGTAAGCAAAAGAAATGTCTTTATTGGATAATGCGGAAGTACATTCAAACAAATCAGGAAGGCAAATGTCTTCATCATCTATAGACACTTCTTCCTCTGCAATCAGGTCCTCCTCAGGCTTTTCAACCTCTCCCAGAGTCATGCTCTCCATCTTCATCAGTTCTTCCTCCCAATCTCTTCTTCTTTCTTCTCAATTCCCTTGACTGTCAGCTGTTCACCCAACATATCCTGGAAGATCTCAAACCCGGTACCACAATTCCATTAACTTCCACAGGTTCAGGCTCTCCTTGATATCCTGAAGCTTTTACAAAATATTCCATCAGTTTCAGGCCCTTTTTCTTGGCCTTTGGCTTCTCTTCATCAGACTTGTACCCCAAACCCTTCCTAGTATTCTGTCCTCGGAAATCTGGCAATTTTGAACCTTTTCCTGGCTCAAACTTCATTTTTTCCATAATCCTAGCCACCCTAGGATCCACCCATTCTTCGAAAGTAGCTGACACCTGAAACCTCGTGAAAGGCTGTATCTCCAAGGCAGCCACGGCATTATCTGTCTCAGCCCGGATAGTGACAATTTCTCCTCCATACGGGAATTTGATCATCTGATGCAAAGTGGAAGGCACGCCCCCAAGTTTGTGAAACCAAGGCCTTCCCAGCAATAAGGCAAAAGTGGCCGGGATGTCCAGCACTGTGAACTCCACCTCATCTTCAATCGGCCCTACCTTGACCATAGCCACAAAGGTGCCCTCAACTCCCCGCTTACTGTCATCATAAGCCTTGATAGTCATACTGGAGGGGTCCAAGTCTGTTGCTTTCATACCCAATCTCGCCAAAATTTTTAGCGGGCACACATTGATGGACGAACCGTCATCCACCATTACACATGAAGTTCTCTTGCCCCTCACCTCGGCCCTGATAAATAGAGGCCTGTTATGATTCCTCCCTTCTGCTGGGAGTTCATCCTCAGAAAAAGATATCTGCAAAGCTTCTTTCTGAACTGACCCCACAAACATTGCGGGGTTGGCATCCTCCGATACCACAATCTTGCTCAAAGCCTCAACCATAGCCTGTCTATGCTCCCGAGATGCACACAGTAGTTCCCAGATACTCACTTGTGCTCTAGTCTTCCTTAATTGCCTTAGCACCATATCCTCCTCAGTATTTTCTGCAGTCTCAATCACTTCTCTACCATCTGTCAGGATACTTCCTTACCCTTCTCTGCCATATCATTGTAAAAACGGCCACTGCGCGTCATTCCCCTTACTTCTTCTTCGTCACTGCTAGAGAAATCAAGCCAAAAGTTCTTTTCCTGCTCAGTCTCCTCTTCACTAGCACTGTCCCAGATTCCCAGGCAAAAGGCTTGATGGTGGGTGAAAGGATTTTAGGACAAGGTCTTCCGGGAGGCCAGAATTGATCATATAGGTTGGTGGTGGTACGGCACGGTAATTGGGTAAGGGGTTTCTGTGTGTGTTAGGCTGTTCTGTTTCTGGGTCAGGTATTTTCTTGGAGTCTATCAGGTCTTGGATTTCATGGCGGAGTCGGGGTGCAATTGTCAGTGTCATGGCCTTTTTGCTGGTGAAAGTGACAGTAAAGGCTTAGGTCGTAATGTGGTGGTAGGGGATTGGGTAATGGTTTGGCTTCCACAGGTTTTAAGAGCCCTTGTCTCTTCAGTTTCTCTAGCACCTTTGACAGAGGTCTTCCAAAGTTGGAAAATCTTCGGTTCCGGATAGCAGCAATCTCAGCAGAAACGGGCTTTGTTCCCGATGTTCCTCCAATGGGCCTTCTGTTCAAACCATAGAATTTTCTATTCTCGCCCTCTTCTTCCTCAATGTCCATGACAGTTTCCCTCAACTGCCGAAAGTCTGTAATCATGGAAGTCATCCTCCTCAACTTGCTGTAAATGGAGGGCTTGGTGCCCTTGATGATCATTTTAATCTGGTCCTTCTCCGAGGGCCTAGTTTGCATTTTCAACAGCTGACTCCTCCATCGGTCTACGTACTCCTTAAAACTTTCCTCCGATTTCTGCTTCACATTCTCCAGATCGCGGAGTGATAGATCGATTTCTAGGTCAGTGACATACTGCTTCAGGAAAGCATCAGCCAATTCTCTCCAATCTTCCTTCACTTTCTTCTCTAAACTGTGGTACCACACCACTGGAGCTCCCTCGAGTGACATTCCAAACATTTTCTGCACTTGGCGCTGGGATAAGCCGACTGAACTCATAACTGATACAAATTGTCGGAGATGCACCCTTGGATCCCCATTCCCGTTAAACTTAGCCATATCAGGCATCTTGAACTGTGCTGGCAACTGTTCCTCGAAGGTCAGTGTGTCATAATCCAGCAAATCTTCATTCTTACCCCTCATCTTGCGGGTAACTGACTCAACCTGATCCCGAAGTTTCTGTAATTCTGTTTGTGACCCAGATATTCTGCCTGCTGCATACTCTGCCATATCATCATCAAAAGTGGGGGTATCATCCCTCAACCCAATCGGAGGCTCCTCATGCCTCACATTCTCAGAATTTCCTCCAGCACGGGGCACAGTCATACCAGCCATAGCAGTAGTCAAGGCTTGCAACTGTTCAGTAATTTTGGCGAGACCGTTCTCTAACTGATCCATACGGGATACCTCATTGCCGGATTCACTCATGGTTGTCACTGTCTTCTTGGTGAGTCTTTTCCCTTCCCTAACCCAACAGGTATCTATGATGGCTTTTAAAACATAAGAGGTTAGCACGATGCATGTATGCATGAGGTGTATGAGGTACATATAACATGCTAAGTAAATTAAAACTCTCAAACGAGTCGGCTCGTTATCATTTTAGAATTTTTCGAGCTAATTATCATAGGAGTGAACCCATCCCAGTTTAAATGGCCCAATGAGTTCACATCTCATGGCAAAGAACCCGACTAAATCCAAATAGTAACGTTCCGAACACAATCACAAAGCGGCTCATTAATCACTTAGAAGCCTTTGGCCCAATAGTCATGAAAAATGTTCTTGTCCCAGTTTAAATGGCCCAACAAGCCCATATCTCATGACAAGTGGTCCAAATAGATCCAAACGACAATGTTCCCAATACACAAGCATAGAAGAAAGTTGATGCAAACATGACATGATAATTTCTACAAAATGGCCCATCGACATTTAGAGGTTTTGGGCCTAGTAGTCATAAGATACGAACTCGCCCCAGTTTAAATGGCCCAACAAGTTCGCATTTCTGATAAAAGGTCCAACTGCCTCCAAATGGAAATGGCCCATAAGCACAAGCAATAGTAAATAATTTCTAAAGGTCATAAAAAACTAAGGTTCATGTGTAGGTTTCAAGAATGTAAACAAAGGCCCTTATTGACAAAGGATTACCCACAACTAGGACTCCCCATTCAAGGGTTCAAACGACCAAGTGAGTGCACCTTATATGTCAACAAGTTAAGGTATGTGACTAACTGTCAAATGGACTTCCCGTTGTAGATTCCCCAGAGGGAGGGCGGAGCAAGGCTCGCAGTGGATACCCAAGCCCCTTAGGCTCTTATCGCTTGGTGACAGGAATAAACAACGAGTCCTCCAAATTAGTCTATCACATGAGATGATTATCTAGATGCCTTCCAGCTTTTCCTTGTAAAAAGGTAGTGAGTGAAGGAAGACACCAAACATCCCCTAGGAAAATGATCATCTAGGTGTCTTCCAGCTTTTCCTTGTAAAAAGGTAGTGAGTGAAGGAAGACACTAAACATCACCTAGCCCTCACAATGTCTTTGATTAAATTCCTTAAACTTACAGTAAACATGGTTAATTAAAACACAAATCCCACCATTACAAGACATGTTTCGAGGCCGATTCTCTATCCCCAGTGGAGTCGCCAGACTGTAGACAACAGAAACTGGACGACGCATGCTGTTCTAGGCTCGCGGCACTAGTTGGGAGTACGGAGTAGCCACGGGGACTAAACCGGGAGAATGATGGAGTCGCCACCCGGTGTGAACCGGGAAAATAAGATTTAAGGCCGCACTCACCCCTCGCAAGGGAAGACCTCAAACCGTTGGGTTCGGAATGGTCCCTTACTTATGTCATTGTAATGAATGGATTGTATATTAACCAAGTCTACACAACATGCTTAGGAACAACCAACTGATCATGCATTAAACCTCATATTAAACAACTAATCATGCTTGAGTAACACTCATTCCAAAGGCATCATGCTTCTAATTCACATGCATAGCAATAAAACTTACACTTAAATTTCCATACACAAATCACATGTCTAGGTTCACACTTAGCATATTTTCATGTTTGCATGCATCCTATTCATATATAATCTATGTCCAAATTCAAGCATGAAGACAAATTAACATTTCAAAGGCATGCAACTTCACAAAGGCACAAACAAGGAACATTCTTACAAAACATACTAAGAAAAGTATTCAAGTGCATAACAGAAATAGATGACTAAAGAAGTAATACAAATGCATAAATTCAAGGGGATAACTATATAGACATGTCATGATGTAGTACATGAAGACCGTAAGCGTTCGCGTTGCGTTCGTAAACGCGTTCGAACGGTCAAGACAGAAGTCCTCGTTCGTGTGGCGTCGATATGTGTTCGAACGGAAATGAGAGGCAGTAGGTTCTCGTTCGTAGTGCGTCCGAAAACGCGTTCGAACAGAATGAGACCTGATGCTACAGATGTGTGTGCGTTCGAGTAGCGTTTGATAACGCGTTCGAACGGTAGAGACAGAAGGTTCTCGTTCGTGATGCGTTCGAGGACGCGTTCGAACGGGAACTGGCAGATTACATATATTCATACAGTTCTGGATGCGTTATTCAAACAAGATCACCACAACGACATATCTAAACACATGGATCCTTAAATCATGCATAAAGATTAACATACTAAACAATTAAATCATGCTCAATCACAACAAACTAGTCATGCACAAAACTATAACATGTTAAATATCCTAATCATGTATAAGAAAACGAATCACACACTAATCTAAATCATGCTCAAACACAAATTTGGATGACACGGAATATGTGTATTTCAAGTGGTACGTGGCATTGTGTCCCGAGTACAAACCGCATTACCGTCCATTCGGATTCGGCTACGGAATTTATGTCCGAGTTTCCATCCGATATACCATAAGAAATAACACATATTCCGCCCATCCGGAATCACATCACACAATTAACATGCTTTCCAATCATGCATACTTAAAAAATCATAATTAATCATGCTTTCTAAATTATCAATTCATGCGAAGAGGATAAATATCATATGCCCTCAGGTCTAACCTTTTTGCGTCGTCTTTTGGAAGTACGTTTCACGTCCGTCGGAAGGGTTGATGCTCCGCAACTTTTCTGGTTCGCTGGTTCCTCTTTTCCTTGGTTGTCCTGCTGATTTGCTCGCTGTTTTCCTTTTGCTTCGCTGCTGTGTTGCTGCTGTCTTTCCGGCTTGAGAGGAGAAGGCTTTTATGATCTCCAAATGCTAAATGTATGCTCAAATATGCTTGATGTCTCTTATTCTGCTTAGGTATGTGCTAAGGCTCAAGGCTGAAAAATGAGAGTTTATATAGGCAATTTGGAGTGCATTTAATAGGTAGGCCAATGGCAATTAATTTGATACCAAACTTGGTTGAAATGTCATGCATAATTGGATGGCTTTGTTGACATATACAAATGATAATTTGAAAATGAATCAAAGGTGGTGGGATGGTGATGGACGTGGGGTGGTGTAAGGAGTTAATGGTGGGGGGGGAGTGCTTGACTTGGTGAGGGAGGCCATTAAATGGTGTAGGGTTGGTTTAATAAATGGTTTGAAAAATTAATATTAAGGTAAAAGGTAAGGTCAAAGGTTAAAGTGAATAGGTAGAAGGGTAAGTCATGATGGAATAGTGTAAGGAAGGTAAAAATGGTGTCAAGGTCGGGGCCTCCTAGGTGGTGGGCTTGGGTATGGATTTGGGTTTTTTTGGTGGGCTGGGTATTTGGGTTTGGCTTATGGGTTCTGGGCTGAGCATAAGCGGAGATCCAACGAGCAAATCGAAGCTAGACAACCAAGTTAAATCCAACAATGATTCCAATTTCCAACTTTACCCTTCCGACGTCCGTTTCCTGCAACTTCCATGACATGAAAAGGTAGTGCCTCCTTACGAGACTCGTCATTGGGCATGATATGCAAAATGCAGTGTCTACACCGACCCGAGAAACGAATATGGGATCACAGGCCGACCTATGTTGGAGTCATGTGGCATATGCCCTAATTGAGAAGATATTCTTTTATAAGGATAATGATGACTGTGGGGAAGTAATGATTTTCATTGGAAATAGCCCCTGCCAGCCACCATAAATCGGTGCAGTGGCATGGAGGTGGCAGATCAGAATCGTCATAGGCTGCCATAGGCCGGTGCAGTGACAGTGAAATGAGGTTGTCTAGGTGGTGGTGTATTAATGGTTCAGGTCGGTGGAGCAGAGGTCTGCATCCGAGTTTTTTATTTTTAAGATGGAGGAATTAGAGTGGTGATCCGGGGTCGGGAGCCGCTTGTCCTGCTCATGGCTTGACGTCTGTCATCTCGTGCAATCTTCAGAGGGGTGAGCCTTTTTCTAGACATGCTTGCATCAAGAAAAACATAATGTTAGAAACAATAAAATGAAGTTCGGGTCAGTAAAATATAAAATGTAAGAGCTAATAGCAAACAACAGCGGAAAACAACACAAAACAAGGCTGGTAAGTTAGTTAGTATTTACCAAACTGATTTTCAGCTGGTAGACGGGTGCTCGGGATGAGACCGACGTCGGCGAATGAGGAAGGATTGAAGATATATCTGTAGTGGCCTGCAAACTGAGAAGCAAGTTTCACCATCGCCCTGACCTTACTGCAAGCTTTAAGAGAATCACCCTATTAGGTTACAAAAGGGTAAAATTATATTAGTGTGTGACACAGAAACTGGGCGACGCATGCTGTCCTGGGCTCGCGGCCCGGTTGGGAGTACGGAGTAGCCCGCGGGGGACTAAACCGGAGAATAATGGAGTCGCCACCCGGTGTGAACCGGGACAAAGATTTAAGGCTGCACTCACCACTCGCAAGGGAAGACCTCAAACCATTGGGTTCGGAATGGTCCCTTACTTATGTCACTTGTAATAAATGATTTGTGCAATAATTCAACTAAGCCTAAGCAACATATTTCCAAGGATAATTTTACTCCTAAGTTCGCATCCATACATCAAAAGTTCATCTAAGTTCACATGTAACACATTTTCATATTTGCATACAACCTATTGGCATATAATCTATGTCCGAATTTACATGCATAAAAGTAAATTGAAATACGGCAAGCATGCAAATTCATAAGCACATTGTATTCATGGATACGGAAACGCAAGAAAACAATGATCATACAAGCATGCATAAAATTGAATCAGAATAATGGAAAACGCATAATTTCACAAACACATTGCATTGATAACCATTGAAGCGCAAATATGCAATTATTATACAAGCATGCATATTAAAGAGAAGCTATCAGGTTCGTAATACAAAGGGATAACCAATAGGGGGAATTATGCATAAAATATGGTGAAGAAGACTCAGTTCAGTGTATGCGCGTTCGTGTAGCGTTCGAAAACGCGTTCGAACGGTAAACAGAAGGTTCTTGTTCGTGTGGCATTTGATAACGCGTTCGAACGGGACCAGACCTGATGAAACAAATGCATGCGCGTTCGAGTAGCGTTCGTAAACGCGTTCGAACGGTAAACAGAAGGTTCACGTTCGAGTATCATTCGTAAACGTGTTCGAACGGAAATGAAACAGAATGCTCACGTTCGTATGGCGTTCGGAAACGCGTTCGAACGGAAATGAGACCTGATGCATGATAAGACAAAATGCATGCGCGTTCGAGTTTTGTTTGTGAATGAATTCGAGCTTACTGAGACAGAAAACATGCGTTCGTGCGGCGTTCTGAAACGCGTTCGAACGGGGTTACAACAGTGACCCCCCAAAATGCAGTAAATAACATGACACATACTTGAACGGATGCATAGATGACACATAATAAATAATAACGGGCTAAAAGGCGCGGCAAAACATCGTGGTAAATGATTTTAACCCCTCGAAATAGAGGACCTTTAATCGCACTTACTAAGCCCATGCGCTAATAACACAATACATGATTATGCAAGAAGATGACATACAAAGAAAAGCGAATAACGAAATGAAAGGTGCGGCGAAGTATCGTGGTAAAGGTTTTTTAACCCCTCGAAATGAAGGACCTTTAATCCAACTTACTAATCCCATGCACATCACATCATAATGCATATAAAAATAAAGAAAACCATATCGAACTTCGTATACCCGATTGAACACATTTCACATTCAACCGACTGTACATCATCTGGTGCGGCAAAGCATCGTGATAAAGGATTTTAACCTCTCAAAATTGAGGGCCTTTAATCGCACTTACTAAGCCCATGCACAAACAACACAAGACATATATAAAAAATAAAGACTACGATATCGGACTTCGTGTATCTAATTGAACATATCTCGCATCCAATCGAATATACATTATCCGGCGCGGCAAAACATCGTGGTAAATGATTTTAACCTCTCAAAATAGAGGACATTTAATCGCAATTACTAAGCCCATGCGCTTTATCTCATCATTACATAAACAAATAACATGCGGAAATCAAGTATCGAATAACAAATCACAACAACATAAAACGCAATATGCGTTGTTTATTCAAGTGGTACGTGGAGTTGTATCCCGAGTACAGATCATACTACCGTCCATTCGGAATCGGCTATAAAATTTATGTCCGGGTTTCCATCCTATATACCACAAGAGGCGACACATTTTCCATTTTATTCAAAGCCACAACATGCATCCACAAACGACTCTCATGCGAATAAAACATTAATAAAAAAACGAACGACAATAAATAGAAAAAGTTCCCTCAGGTCTAACCTTTTAAATCACCTCTCGGATGTACGGTACACGATCGTCGGAAGGGCCAACACTCCGCAACTCCTCCGGTTCACTAGTTCGCATTTTCCTCGCTGTTTCGCTGCTCAAGCTACTGTTTTTGCTCTGTTTCGCTGCTGTTTTGTTGTTGTATTGGTCACTGTTTGTCACGTTTTAACTGCTATATTTTAGTTACTGTTTTTGGGTGTTCTGGCTACTGTTTTGGGTGTTTTTGATGGCTTAAAATGCAGATTTTTGGTTACTGTTTGGGGATTAAAAGTGTGGCTTTTTAGTTACTGTTTTAGATGGTTTGTTGGTGTGGGTGGATGGTGTTTATGGCTGTGATTTTTGGTAAAGCAAGGGTGGAGGAGGGGAGAAAATTCTTTTCTTTTTGTTTGGTATGCGTGAATGTAAGAGTTGGAGAGAGGTTTTTCTTCTATGAATCAGCTAGCTCTCAAGGGTTGGAATTGAGTTCCTTTTATAGGCAAAGGGCTAGGGTTAAATCTTGCTTGACAAGGAAAGAGATTTGACATTTAAATGAGATTTGATTTAGTGTCAAACAAGGAAATCTTAAGATTGATGGGGGACAAAATTAGTTCAATTTAGGAAGTCAATATATTTAATTTGTGTTGTTTAGGCATAATATTTGTTAAGTTAGGAATATAATATTTTTAATTAGGAATAATATTTTGTTGATTGATTTTAATTAGGCATGATTTTATTTAATGTTTTATTTAATTTGATATATGAATTAATTAATTATTTTATTTAATTTCACCATGTGTTAAATATGTGTTTTATTAATTTGGATGTGTTTTATGGGCTTTGGTGGGCTAATTGGGCTTGGGTGTGAGGCTAGCAACAAATCCAGAAATATCGACGTCGTTCGAACGCTTCTTCGAACGCTACACGAACGCACGCAATCTGTCTGACGTTCGAACGGAGTAACGAACGCAGCACGAACAAAAACAGTGAACTTGTGAAATGAATCTGATGACATGCCTATTCTGACTTTCCCCTTCCGACGTCCGTTTTCCGCGACTTCCGTGACTTAAAAGGTAGTGTCTCCAAATGAGACTCATCATAGGGACTCACATGCAAAAATGAAGTGCCTACAATTAGTGTAAATCCTAAGGGAATAAGGAATAAGTGGTCAGAGGATCGGGTCGTTACTTCCAACCCTGAAGACGATCGGCACAATTATTTCCTGACCAGCAATGATATGGTGTTCACCACATGCTCCCCCGACCTATGATCATTTGTCTTAGAAATTTTTATTGGTGACTGGGAGGTTTGTAATCAAGGACTTGCCTCCAACGTAGATGGACTAGTAATACCAACCCTTATATTCATTTGGATTGATATTTATTCAGTGCAGGCTCTTCATATCTTCAACTGATGGCTCTCTCGGCTCGGCTCGACTCCAAACCATATAGAGCCTGGCTATCACCCTTTACCAGTTCAAATTGAGCTGACATAGGGCTAGGTTTATAGCAGTCAGTATCTTGGAAAAATATTCTTGCATGGGCAGGCGTTGACCCACATCGAAGAATGTCGTGTAGAGGGTAACTTGGCCACTACTTGGTCGGCTCATCAGATCATCTTCATATGGAATGCTCAGGCTCATTTCTTTAGGAATGTTGAACCTCTTCATTAGCTTATCCAATTCAGCACTGGTGATGGTAGACATTATGTCCATATCGAGGTTGACAAAGTCTAAGGCGGGAGGTGTTGGCTCTGGTCGGGCTACTCGTTTATAGTAAGACTAGATTTTTTTTTCCGAGAGAGTTGAAGTGGTGTCATAGTCACTGGGGCTTACCAATCCCGAGCTTCCCACATCAATTGGCTCGATTAGGTGCGGGGCAGGTGCAACATGAGGCTGAACATCGAGGGGAGTTGTTGAGAAGAAGTCAAATTCTGACATTTCTATAAATAGACGATCTGAGGAATATGGTTAGTGAAGTGAACCTAATCATTGTTTACAAATTGTATGAGTCTATGTACTATTGTTAGTTGGGTCTGATGTTGTCTAGTGACACACTCACAAAGTGGTTCTTCACTCCCAAATATAAGAGTGTCGAAGTAATAAAATAACCCGGTAAGTCCGGGGTCGATCCACATGGAATAGATTTAATAAGATAAAATAATAATTTGAGTGAAAAGAAAAATATAGAATTGTTTGAGTGATTGTAAATTTTAAATTAAACTGCAATAATAAAATAAAATGTTGGGGCTAGGGGATCCACTTTTAATATTTCTAATTTAGAAATCTCACTTTTTGTAATATATAAATTGTCATTATTACCCAATTAATTTATTTCAGGAATTAATTATTCCAAAATATATAAAATCAGCCATAAATGCGGTGATAACTTTTATCTATAACAAGTCCAGTTAGGTACTCAATTATGCCAAATAAATAAAATCAGTCATATATGCGGTAATAAAGTTTGTCAATAATTAATCCAGATTTAAATTAAGTATTATTCTTTAGATTACAATTTATATATATTATAATATAAGTGAGATTAATTTATATTTTCATATTAAAAGATTCACATTTTACCCAGTAAAAAAAATTAGCTACTCATAATTTCAATAAAAACACACATAATTTTATTTCTGAAAGAAAAAGAAAATATAAGAAAGCTTTAAAAAAATAAAATATATAAGAGTTAAAAATTCATAAATTTTCAGAGAAAACTATGGAACCCATACTACCTAAACTAAGGTGATGAGCACCTCTTGATTGCAAATGCATGAATTATCTCTCACATTTTTTCTTTCATTTTGTCCTTACTTGCTTTGTCAAAACATGCAAATTTCTTTGCATGCTTTGAAAAATTCTCCACCTTTCGGTGGAAAGGTGGAGGCAAATTTTATTTATTTTTTTGTCTTTTCTTGTTTGTTTATGTTTTTTTAATAATTAAAATTACATATAACATATTTTGGAGTTTTCATCAATTTCGGTTCTTGAAAACATCAGAACTATAAAATCTTATCAATAGAGAAGTTGTAGATATTTGAGTCTTCTTTCATCTAGAACTGAAATCGCCTCAATCTGATATCGGAGTAAAAAGTTATTGCAAAAATACGAACATTACGTAGGGCTATAATTTCCGAAGTTGTACACTGTTAGAATGCCCTATTAAGTTTTCCGGTCTCCAAAATCAAAATGTCAAGTTCATTTTTCTAGATATGTATCCAATGTATTATTTCACCTACATAAAATATAAAAATCACAATAAACATAAATATAATTATTATTTAACAAATGTGTTAAATTAAGGGTATTAATGAAATTATAAGAATGATTAATTTTTCTTTTAATAAATGTGCACTTTTTAGTATTCATCATCTAAGGTTTCGCTAAGTTATCCTACCAAATGAAAAACCATAGAAAGCTCTAAAAACTCTAGCAATGACGAGATAATAAATTTGCAAGTAATACCACAACCAAACAGAAAGCCAACCCAACCTATCAACATGAGCCTAAACCCGCAAAAAATCCAGAAATACACACCTATTCAATAACAACATAAATCAAAACATATACCCATATAGAAACAATAAAAACCTAAAACCACATATAAACCCATAAAAAACCTAGAACATGTTATCAAAAAAGGCATACATTCATCATGTTAATTGCGCAACAGTTGTGAATGAAAAACATGCTCAGTGCAATGGAATTAGAGAGAAAGATCCAAGTGCACTTACTTATAAGGTTGCACTCTCGTCGCCGTAGATGAAATATAAGGCCGAACAAAGTCGGTGTCCACCGATATAGTCATTGCATATGAATTGATCATTCACGATATCTCGTAATTAGAGCCGGGTCATAATGTCCGTTATACCCTTCTAATTATTTTTACCTTAAGTACCATTGATTATCTAATGAACGATTTATTCACAACTGTTATGAATATTAATCTTTCTATTCGTAATAGAAAAACTTGAGCGCTCAAACCGTTCAAGTACCGAATCAACCCTTAAGAGAGATACTCATCTACTTCTCGTAAGAAGAAGTGAATTCCATGTCTATATAAAACGTTCACAGCTACATAACAGACTATGCCCCCAAAGTACGTAGTTATTGGTTAGGATTGCAATACCAACCTCACCTTTGTAAATCAAAGGACATATCCCGCCATGCAGGATTTCTTAGTACACTCAGGATTAAGATCAACCCATATATGACCATCAAGTAGATCAAAATGACTTTCTTTGTTTAACGAATATTATAAAAATGTCATTTCTATCTAGGCCCAGTCCTATATGATGACATCATATAAGGTGCCTCCATTCTCATGTCTCTACATGGACGATACGGATTAAGATCGCCATCCAAATATAGAATGGACCGCAGCTATAGATAAACCACAAACAAAGTACCCGATTTGTTTGCTCTCTATGGACTATTTAAGATTACTAACTTCAGTCTTAAATCCTCTGGTGCATGACGTTCATACACCAAGTCTGAAGGTACGTAAGTAATCTAAGGTATTTATGAAGATATATAATATGCGATATTGAACAAACAATTAGATAAATGAATAATGCATCCTTTTATTTCTAAACACATGAAGCCGTTTACATCACATGTAGCTCTAGGGCATACATCCCAACAATCTCCCACTTGTACTAGAGCAAATGGGACATGTCTCGCAAACCTAGACCATCTAGGTGACCATCAAACACTTTAGCCGGCAAGGTCTTTGTAAACGGATCAGCAAGGTTCTCTGCGAATGCAATCTTTGTGACGGTAACGTCGCCTCTCTGCATTATCTCCATGATGAGATGATATTTCCTCTCTATATGCTTTCCCCTCTTATGGCTTCTTGGTTCTTTGGAGTTTTCCACTGCTCCACTATTATCGCAATAGAGGGTGAGTGGTTTATCCATATCTGGAACAACTTTCAGATCTCCCAAGAATTTACGGAGCCAGACTGCTTCTTTAGCTGTTTCACAAGCCGCTACATATTCAGCCTCCATGGTGGAGTCGGCAATGCAAGATTGCTTTATACTCCGCCAAACAATAGCCCCACCACATAGGGTGAACACTGATCCAGATGTTGATTTCCTGGAATCGACATCTGTCTGAAAATCAGAATCTGTATATCCTCTTAGGATCATATCCTCTCCAGAATATACTAGCATATAATCTCTCGTTCTCTTTAGATATTTGAGAATGTGTTTCACTGCCACCCAGTGATCCAATCCCGGATTTGACTGAAACCTACTGACTACCCCCACTGCAAAACAGATGTCCGGTCTCGTGCATAACATGGCATACATGAGACTACCAACTGCTAAGGCGTATAGGATATGTCTCATTTCCTCAACGACTTGAGGTGTCTTAGGAGACTGTTCATTCGACAAATGAATTCCATGCCGATAAGGCAGATTGCCTTTCTTGGAATTCTGCATCTCGAATCGCACAAGAATCTTGTCGATTTAGGATGCCTGAGACATAGCTAACAGTCGTTTCTTGGGATCTCGAAGTATCTGGATCCCAAGAACATAACTTGCATTTCCCAAATCTTTCATTTGGAATTGCTCAGCTAGCCAGGTTTTTACGTCTGATAATATTCTTACATCATTCCCAATAAGTAAGATGTCATCAACGTATAAGACAAGAAAAACCACATTCCCGTCAATGACGCGCTTGTATACACAAGGCTCATCAACATTTTGCTCAAAATTAGAAGACTTGATCGTTGTATCAAATCTTATATTCCAAGATCGAGATGCCTGCTTGAGTCCATAAATGGACCTTTGCAATTTGCAAACTTTTTGCTCTTGACCTTGGGCGGTGAACCCTTCTGGTTGTATCATATAGATATTTTCATCAAGATTGCCATTTCAAGAATGCAGTCTTGACGTCCATTTGCCAGATTTCGTAGTCATAATATGCGGCTATGGATAGAAGAGTGCAGATGGATTTTAACATAGCTACTGGCGAGAAAGTTTCCTCATAGTCAACTCACTCTTTCTGGGTATAACCATTGGCCACTAGTCTAGCTTTGAAGGTCTGTACCTTCCCATCTGATCCCCTATTCCTCTTGTAGATCCACTTACAACCTATGGGCTTCACTCCATCAGGTTGGTCTATAAGTTCCCAGACTGAGTTGGAGTACATCGACTCCATCTACAGGTTCATGGCTTTGAGCCATTCTTCTTTGTCAGGATCATCCATTGCACTACTGTAGGTCAATGGATCATCTACTCCATCGCTGGAGGCGACAACTTGTGCCTCTCCAACCCCTAAGTAACGATCAGGTTGTCGTACAACCCTCCCACTACGTCTGGGTGGTAGATCATTCTGACTTGGAAGTATCTTACTATCATATGTCGAATGTGCTATGTATTTTTCAACTTTTGTTGACGATGGTGCGCTGGTCGAACCAGTAAGTAACTCCTCGAGTAACATTTTACTATGAGGTTTGAACTCCCTCATGTAGTCCTCCTCTACAAACGTAGCATTTGTCGATACAAATACTTTGTTATCATCGGGACTGTAGAAGAATCCTCCCCTGGTTTCCTTCGGGTAGCCTACAAATAGGCACACCTGAGAACGTGGTTCCAGCTTCGTAGTCTTATTCTTCAGCACATGTGCTGGACACCCCCATATGCGGAAATGTCGTAAAATAGCTTTATGACCATTCCACAACTCTAAGGGAGTCTTAGGAACAGACTTAGATGGAACTACATTAAGGATATACATTGCGGTTTGCAGTGCATATCCCCAGAATGAACAAGGTAGTGAGCTATAACTAAACATAGATCTCATCATGTCTAGTAGGGTTCGATTTCTCATTTCTGCAACACCATTTTATTGTGGTGTTCCAGGTGCTGTGAGCTGGGATACTATCCCGTGCTCAACTAAGAATCCCTCGAATTCTCTGTCGAGGTATTCTCCTCCACGATCCGATCGTAGAGTTTTGATTATCTTACCTAATTGCTTCTCAACCTCAGCACGATACTCTTTGAACTTTTCAAAGGTATCTGATTTGTGATGCATTAGGTAGACATACCCATATCTTGAATAGTCGTCAATGAATGTGATGAAGTATTCATAACCACATCGAGTTTTTACATTCATCGGTCCGCAAACGTCCGAATGTATTAGCTCTAGTGGTTGATTGGCTCTTATACCTTTTCCAGAAAAAAGGTCTTTTGGTCATTTTTCCTTCTAGACAGAACTCACAAAATGGTAAAGTCCCGAGCTTTAACTGGTTTAGGGCTCCGTCATTTATCAATCTATTTATTCGGTCAAGGTTGATGTTACCAAGTCTAAGATGCCATAGATATGTGTCATCGTGAGAAATCTTTTGCCGTTTCGTTTTTGGTTTTTCAACCTTAAACATTTCAGTGTTGAGCAGTGACTTATGCGTTAGCGGTCTTAACACATACAAGTTATTTTCTGAGTTTCTTGTGCATATAGTCAATCCATTTCTACCAATAATAACCAAATTTCTATTAAAAGAAATAAAATAACCATCATCCATAAGTCTAGAAACAGAAATCAGATTCCTGCGGAAACCAGGAATGAATAACACATCGTTCAAATTTAAATAACTATTATTAATAAAACTTAAACTAGAAACTCCCACTGCTCTTGCTGAAACGGCATCCTCTGTTCCGACTCTCATGGTGTAGTCACCTTCAGCAAGGTCCCTCCATGAATCAAGTAGCTGTAAAGAAGAACAAACATGGTTAGTGGCCCCGGAATCAATAATCCAAGCGGATTTATCATCCTTCACCAATAGAGATTCAATAACGAGTAAATCATATTTACCTGTTTCCTTTTTCTCTTTTAGCTCAGCAAGGTATTTAGGACATTTCCTTTTCCAATGCCCATTCTTGTCGTAATGGAAACATTTTCCTTTGGGCTTGGAGCCTTTCTTGTTCTTCTTTTTCATGGCTTTACCTTTAGCCTTTCCAGTGCCTTTCTTCTTCTTCTTTGCAGATTTAGAAGATTCGGCAACATTTGCCTCTGCACTGGATTTACGAGGATCCACCAGCATGGACTCGTAATGGGTGAGCTCATTTAGCAGTTGGGTCAAAGTAAAAGTCAACTTGTTCATAACATAGTTGCTCTTAAATTGCAAGAAACTCTTCGGAAGAGTTTCCATGATCATGGTCACCTGGCTACGCTCGTCAATACGAGCTCTATGGGTTTCAGCGGTATTGAAATAAGTCATCATCCTTAAGACATGCTCTCGGACTGATGTCCCTTCCTTCATCATAGCAGTCATCGGTGAGACCATGGCCTCATGGCGTTGACGCTCTGAAGGCTGCCCAAACATGCCCTGCAATGACTCCATCATCTGTGATGCTAGAGCCATAGGTTCATGCTTTGCAGCAAGAACCTCAGACATCCCTGCTAGCAAGTAGTAGCGGGCTTTCTCATTTGCTGCGACCCATTTCTGATAGGTATCGCGCACAGCTTGGCCAGCATTTCTGGCCGGCTCAGGAGGACGTTCCTCCGTCAGGACAAACTTTAGGTCTTCACAGACCAAGATAGCATTCATGTTACTTTTCCATTTTACATAATTTTCTCCGGTCAAATTATCATTTGAGAGAATGGAAATAATTGGAGAAACCATGGCTGAAAATAAAATAAACATGCATTTAACATTCATTCATCGCATATTAAAATCAACAAAGAATTTTGGCATAAAATTAAATATGATGCATGAACCATGAATAATGAATAAGAAACCTAAAAGAATTACTATGCCACGGAGATCCATCATCCCACAAGTAAGTGCCGCCGTAGGGTAGGTCAAGTACTCGCATGATGGATTGAGACAATCTCAGCTGTTTTAATATATGCGGGAATAACTCTTATTCATATATTAAACAACTACCGTTTTATTTGATCAAGAAATTTCATTAACAGTTAATTATTCCTTCGTGAGTGTAACCCGCCGTTTCGGGATTCTTTGACTTAACGAGTGAAGTGCCGCCGTATGGTAGGTCAGTTCACAAGATACATCTAGAATCTCTATCCTTTCGGAACCCAAACTTGATATTGACCCAAAATGGACACCATCCGTAGGGGGACGAAAACAAAGCCGTCTCGAGGCGCATTTTGAATCTCACATTTTTGGACTAACAACGGAGATCGTGGGATGTACTGTCGTATATCCCTCTCCCACTCACTATTTTAAATATTAAGGTTTCTATCTAAAATATCTAATATTTTATTTTAACTAGTGTGAATAAACTTATGGCGGCTAAATCATAATTGTTATTTACACTAGTTTGTCATAAGTGAGCTAATCAATTTTAACTATTAAAATTGTGTCACTAATATTCTATTAGTCTCTACTAACAGTTTTACTCTATTAAACTAATTTAATTAGAGTGGTATAAGTGAGCTATAATATTTTAACCCTTAAAATACTAGGCACTTAAAAGTCTAAAAACATGGAATTCTAAATGGTCAAAATTTTAATTAAACATTTTAATAAATCTTAGTGCGTTATAAAATTCAATGGTACGTGGAATTGTATCCCGAGTGCAGATCATATTTCCGTCCATACGGAATCGGCTATGAAATTTATATTCGGGTTTCCATCCTATATACCAATGGAATTTATTATGCACCAATTAAGTCCAATATATTAGAATTCAAGTTTTAGACACTTATTCCCATTAATCTAATTAATGATTTCAATGCATATCTTTTCTAACTTAAACATTTTAAATTACATAAAATCATAATTTTATGTCTATAATGATAATGCATCTATGACATGTTATGGCAAGTAAAATGCATGAGTGGGCACCCTAGGCTATATGACATGTTATTCAAACAATTCGAAATAAACATACATATAACATAATAAAAATTATTTTGCATTGACCGGGCTCTTATTTTTTCCTATACTAATCTAATTAGTACAAAAGATTCACCAAGGCATTCATTGGCCTTCAAATCCCGCTCCAAAGTGGTGTTGGTCTCTTTGCGACTTCGGTGCTCCAAATTACAAAGAATTAAAACTTTACATTGAAAATTAAAATTACAACAAATATAAACAATGGCCTTATGGCCTTACATCCCAAAACCAAAACCAACTACACAAATAAGAGCTAGAAAAATTTACGACCAATACAAAATCAATTCATCACATGAAATAACAAAACCATTCATCACATGAATATCACAATGTGCCCACTCATCTAAACATGCATATCATATTTATAACTCATATAAACATATTAAAACAGAAACTTTAAATGAAAAAGTGAAGGGTTAAGGCACTTTTCAACCTCGCTCTTGATGCCAATTGTAGGAAACGCTTTCCCTCGCGCAGCGGAAGCGATTAGGCTCACGGATCGAACTTGAAATTTTTTCTGCTCTTCCCTTTGCTTGGCCGAACCACACCAGTGGATTCACTGATGTTTTGGACAAAATCTCAGCTCCGGAATATCCCCGAAACAGTCCCCGAACAGCCCTTGAACTGCAGTGAAATAACGGACTGTTTTGGACACGTTATGGGCGCGAACTGCACCCAGTTTCAGGTCTGATTTGCGCCACTCACTGCTCAATTTCAGATCTGATTTTTCTCCAAAAATCAATCCTAACACAGCCCTAAAATTATCCTAAAGTGTTTCCCAAAATCCCGAATGAAAACCAAACAAACCGAGCTCCATGGGGATGATGATGCGTGCGGCAGTGGGCTGAGAAATTACCCACTGCTGTGACTTGTAGTGAGGGTTAGAAGAGTCTTTTCAACGTCACGAGGTCTTCCGAACTATGTCTCGACACTAACGGAGAGTAGTGTGGGCTACACTCACAAATTCATCTCTAAACCGGTTTAGAGAATAATCACACACACCGAAAAGAATTCTCAACTCTTGAGAGCTTGGAGAATGAGATGGAGGCTAGGGTTTCTAATGACTTTGATCTGAAAAATTAAATCATAATTTTCTTATATACTTATGGTTAATTTGTTTCATAAAACAAAACAACCACTAGTCTCCCAACTCCCCTCAAAATCGGCCAAGGTAGGATTTTAGGAATCCTTGTTTTATTTTGCTTCCAAAATAAACAAATCTTACTCCCTATAGGACTCTAAATTTCGGCAAGGGGATATAATTTGGATTTGATTTTGTTTCCAAAACAAACAAATCCTATCCCTAATATAAGTCTAAGAATTTCGGCCAAGGGGGTATTTGGGTTTGACTTTGTTTCTCAAACAAACAAATCATATTCCTTATCCAATAAGGAATCCTACCTTGGTTATAATTCTTAGCCTTATTAAATTATATCATATATAATTTAATATTCTAATTTAATAATTATCATGTATAATTATTAATACTTTATATTAACTTTTAATATAAAGTCTCATGTGTGATATAATTAATATTATTAATTACATTAATAATATTTATTCCTTTTGTGTGTATATAATTGGACCATCCAGTTATATTAGCTCCGCTAAAGTAAATCGAGCTAGCACGGGGACCAAGTGGACCTACGGTTCTGAGCTCCAATAATCTCGAAATATTAATTAAGCTCTTAATTAAATATTCCGAATTATTAACTCCGGTTATTCCACTAAAACCCCGAAGTTGCACTCTCGTCGCCGTAGATGAAATATAAGGCCGAACAAAGTCGGTGTCCACCGATATAGTCATTGCATACGAATTGATCCTTCATGAATATCTGGTAATTAGAGCCGGGTCATAATGTCCGTTATACCCTTCTAATTATTTTTACCTTAAGTACCATTGATTCTCTAATGAACAATTTATTCACAACTGTTATGAATATTAATCTTTCTATTCGTAATAGAAAAACTTGAGCGCTCAAACCGTTCAAGTACTGAATCAACCCTTAAGAGAGATACTCATCTACTTCTCGTAAGAAGGAGTGAATTCCATGTCTATGTAAAACGTTCACAGCTACATAACAGACTATGCCCCCAAAGTACGTAGTTATTGGTTGGGATTGCAACACCAACCTCACCTTTGTAAATCAAAGGACATATCCCGCCATGTAGGAGTTCGTAGTACACTCAGGATTAAGATAAACCTATATATGACCATCAAGTAGATCGAAATGACTTTCTTGGTTTAACGGATATTATAAGAATGTCATTTCTATCTAGGCCCAGTCCTATATGATGACATCATATAAGGTGCCTCTATTCTCATGTCTCTACATGGACGATCCGGATTAAGATCGCCATCCAAATATAGAATGGACCGCAGCTATAGATAAACCATAAACAAAATACCCGATTTGTTTGCTCTCTATGGACTATTTAAGATTACTAACTTCAGTCTTAAATCCTCTGGTGCATGACGTTCATACACCAAGTCTGAAGATACATAAGTAATCTACGGTATTTATGAAGATATATAATATGCGATATTGAACAAACAATTAGATAAATGAATAATGCATCCTTTTATTTCTAAATACATGAAGCCGTTTACATCACATGTAACTCTAGGGCATACATCCCAACAGTTGAAAGAGCTAAATGGAAGTTTTGATAATATCGTCTGCCTCAGTATGCCGCCCAATGCATGAAGATGGGATCACATGTCAACTTGTGTTGGAGTCATATGACGTATGCCCTAATTAAGATGATAAACTTCTATAAGGATAATACTAACTGTGGGAAAGCAACGATCCTCATTAGAAGTAGCCCCTACCAGCCGCCATAGGCCGGTGCAGTGGCATAGAGGTAGTAGAGCAGAGTCGCCATAAGCTACCATATGCCAGTGCAGTGATAGTGAAATGGGTGAATCTGATTGGCCTATTTAAGGGTAGTTGAGAAGAGTTGTAATAATGATGATGGCAAGCTGATATGAGAAGACATCAGAAGTAGTGTAATAGTGAATTTGGAAGCCTACATAAATGGAACGAAGTCTGAGATTTAGAGGTTAGCAAATTTCGCATCCCACAATTTGTAAAAATATTGGGAGCTTAAGAATTAGTGATAGAGATAGAAAATTGGTATGATATATGACCAAGTGAGTGACTTATATCGGGCTTAAGTAAGACCCTAAGTGTATTATCACTTTGTGAGTTCATTTCTCCATGGTAGTTCGGGACGGTCTTAACCCCGAACAGTAATAAAACACACTCATTTTCTCCCGAGGACGTAGGTATGAGTCACTCTATGTCGTACCACGTAATCTCTATGACTATTTATTTACTTGCTAAGTTTGCTTTGGTTCCCAACTAACCAATCAAATTCACTACTGGGTAAGGTTTTTTCGATTGATTAATTTCTCATATTGCCCTTGGAACGAAAAACAGCCGTCAATAAATGAGCATTAAATTTTCTCAGATTTAGGGTTCACAACCCGCCTGTATCATCTGTCTCAAATAGAGATGGCAAAAATCCTCTGGGACTCAGTAGGTTAGGAGCGGATAAGGACATAGTTTTTTACGTTTGGGAGGGTCGGGTACGAGTATTAGAATTCCTGTTAAAATAGAGGTAAAATCCCGCGTGAACGGAGACCCGCAAGGGGGCTCAATACATTAAGGATGAATAATAAGATAATTTTCATACCGATTAATTAAATGAGACGGATACTATTATTGACATCTTATACCATATCCGATCCGTTATCATCTCTCTCGGCGTAAGCCATCACCTTCGCTTCCATCGTCTCTTTGAAATTAGCCTGCTGCAGTGCTGCCACTCTGCAAAATGCCATCAATTAAAGGATCTAAAGCTCCAAGTGCACGTGTCATGCGCAACCTCTGACTGTACTTTTCACGTATTACTTCTTCAATGTATCATCAAGATTCAAGACTCGAGCAATATGGACAAGGAACCCAGTCAACCATTTGATTCAATTGGAGCACAATGTAATCTGATTTTGAAAATTTAAATTATAAAATTTAAATAATAATATTTAGACATCTAAATAATAATATTTTGACATTTAAATTGTGGGTAATCTAAAATAAATCAACCTAAATTATAATTTTAACATTCTCACATTATCTCTTACTAAGTAATCCCTTAACAAAAATTTGAAAATTTGGCCGGAGCAAATGCCATAGCTAATCCTAACATCAGTGGTGTAATTAGATTTAGTATGTATAAAATTTGATTTTTATAAAAAAAAAATTAGATATTTGTTATTTTAGCATGGATAAATCAAAATTATCTTATTGATAAATCATATTTTTTTTATTAATTTATGTAATTCATTTTAATAAATTTTTAGATTGAGCGGGACACTCACCTCTACGCTACAGGCATAATGAAATATTTTGTATAAACTGATTCAAGCTTGATTTATACTATTTTATTGATTATATTATTTCACATGAATTAACACGTACGGAAAAGCTCTTGTGGGACTGATAATTTATAGTATGCGTATAAAATTGGTATTTATGTATTGTGTTTAGTAATTTAATTATCTAAACTTCCCTTAGTTAGTGATTTTTTATTTTAATTTTCTAAAACAAAAATGGCTTTTGTATAACAATGTGCATTTGAAAATAATTTATTCTCTTTATGTCTCTTATGTTTTTCCAAATGCATATATTTATATAAAGTGTTATAACAAGTATTATACACATATCATTATTGTTTTATTTTTTGTATTGATGATAAAACCTTGATTAATTCATTCTTTAATAGAAATTATTTGTTTGTTTGTTTTTCACACATACGTCAAGTAATTATGAACGATTATCTAATTAATAAGTGTGAATGCTGGAATTCGGCCGAGGTTCACAATCAGAATTTGTAAATTGGGGGCACTAGCGATCCTGTAAAATAAAGAAGAATGAATGAGAGTAGACTGCCCACCGGTGTGGTAGGTACCGAGGACACTCCGACGCCCAAGTCAGTAGTATGAAATGATCGGTAAATATGTAAAAAGTGAAGTTGAGGTTTATTATTGCCTCAACTTTGTTTGGATGACCGTGAGGGCAATGACAAAATACTTTTAGAAATGGAGAATAAAACCAATATCTGAATAAATTGTATCGGACTTGGATGAAAGAAGTTAAGCTCTGCCCTTATTTCTCGAATTTCGTTCCTATTTATAGATAAAATTATCATCCTTGGCAGCTGGCGTAAGTCCCACCACGTGCCTTGTGTATTTGATAGAAAGTCTGAGCAGGTGGGAATAATTTTTGTGTCGGGCAAAGTAGAAGAATAGTAGTTGATATAATTTAGGGGTTTTGTATTTAAGCTTATGACTTAATTGTAATACAATAATAGAAATCTTTTTGGGCCTAGTCTTTAATTTCGGGGTTTGCATACCATTTTGGGCTTTGCACACTATTTTGGGCTTTTGAGGTAAAAGACGGTTTTATCCTTGGCCCAATTTTGGTTCGTACAGTTTGTCTCTTACTCTCTAAGTCCAAAAGTTTTGTTTTAGAGAGTATATACATTTGTGTCGTATGATACTAATCATAAAAGCATGTGATGAGAATGAATCACTTTCTGTCGAATGGTTTGTAAGAGTATGTGCAAAATGTGAGTTTTGGAATATATCGCATGTATCACCTGGGCAGAGGAAGTCTTAGTCCTAGACTTTGATTCGACTTGACTTATGGGGAATGTCCCATGGTTGACTAAACATTATGAAGATTCATGAGTACATATCATACAACTTGTGTCAACTGGAAGAAAAAGTCTAGGACCTTATCTTTACTCGACATGAACATTATGAGGATCGACTCCTGATCGTCTGATCATTATGAAGATCCATGAGTACGGTTGACTCGACATAAGTAAAGAGGAACGTCCTCTGGTCGACTGTACCGAATGTAGATTCAGGAGTTCCCCTTGACTCGACAAGAGTCATGGGGAATGTCCCTTGGTCGACTGAACCGAATGTAGGTTCAGGAGTTACACTTGACTCGACATGAGTCCTGGGAAGTGTCCCTTGGTCGACTGAACCGAATGTAGGTTCAGGATTTAAACTTGACTCGACTAGAGTCATGGGGAATGTCCCTTGGTCGACTGAACCGAATGTAGGTTCAAGAGTTTCACTTGACTCGACTAGAGTCATGGGGAATGTCCCTTGGTCGACTGAACCGAATGTAGGTTCATGAGTTAAACTTGACTCGAATAGAGTCATGGGGAATGTCCCTTGGTCGACTGAACCGAATGTAGGTTCAGGAGTTAAACTTGACTCCACAAGTCATGGGGAATGTCCCTTGGTCGACTGAACCAAATTTAGGTTCAGGAGTTTCACTTGACTTCACAAGAGTCATGGGGAATGTCCCTTGGTCGACTGAACCGAATGTAGGTTCAGGAGTTAAACTTGACTCGACTAGAGTCATGGGGAATGTCCTTGGTCGACTGAACCGAATGTAGGTTCAGGAGTTAAACTTGACTCCACAAGTCATGGGGAATGTCCCTTGGTCGACTGAACCAAATTTAGGTTCAGGAGTTTCACTTGACTTCACAAGAGTCATGGGGAATGTCCCTTGGTCGACTGAACCGAATGTAGGTTCAGGAGTTAAACTTGACTCGACTAGAGTAATGGGGAATGTCCCTTGGTTGACTGAACCAAATTTAGGTTCAGGAGTTTCACTTGACTTCACAAGAGTCATGGGGAATGTCCCTTGGTCGACTGAACCGAATGTAGGTTCAGGAGTTAAACTTGACTCGACTAGAGTCATGGGGAATGTCCCTTGGTCGACTGGACCAAATTTAGGTTCAGGAGTTTCACTTGACTTCACAAGAGTCATGGGGAATGTCCTTTGGTCGACTGAACCGAATGTAGGTTCAGGAGTTAAACTTGACTCGACTAGAGTCATGGGGAATGTCCCTTGGTCGACTGAACCGAATGTAGGTTCAGGAGTTAAACTTGACTCCACAAGTCATGGGGAATGTCCCTTGGTCGACTGAACCGGATGTAGGTTCAGGAGTTAAACTTGACTCCACAAGTCATGGGGAATGTCCCTTGGTCGACTGAACCAAATTTAGGTTCAGGAGTTTCACTTGAAATGTGTCGAATGCATAATCTATTCAATATTTTTATCATGTGTCGAGTGATTATAAGGCATGCACCGGGGTTTTCCCAATTTGTTTTTCTTGAATGAAAGCGACCTTCATATCTAATGATGTCGTGTCAAATGGTGAAGGCAGTTGTGAGGAGAATTTGGTTGCTGAGAGCAAGTGATATCAAGTTGTGATAATCCAGAATTCATCATTCTATTCGACGAAATATCTTATATTTCCTAGATCTTCCACGTGTCGTTTAACGAAGTAAAACCTAACGCGAATAACGAGGAGTCTTTTGGCGGGAAATGAACCGCCAAAAGAAGTAGTATAAGAGTGGCTTGATGGGTTCATTTGCTTCATTCACAAGATCAACGAGTTGGGAGAAAAAACTTCAAGGCTCCAAGGTACTCTTCAAAACTCTCTTCGCGTTCTTCTTTTCCTTTGAATATTCATAGAGTAGCTTCAAACTGTTCTTAGCTAAATTAGGTTGTTTGATCTTTTGAATCATACGCTATTTGGTGGATTTGTGTTTGGAGAGGGAGAGGAGTAGGTTGATCCTTAAGAAAACCAAATCTTAGAAATTATTTGTTTGTAGACTTGTCGAGTAGAATATGTCGAGTGGAGAATCTTTAGAAAGTTTAGGCGAACAGATTGATAAATTCGTAGGGGTATCATCGAGTGAATCTACAGAAGAAAAATTATTAAGGGACTGGTCGCGTCAAGAATTATCCGAGGAGGGACCTGTTACCATTTTGTCGCGTGAAATTCCCGTGCATGCAATTCCTATTAGATCATTGGCAGCAGTTGGGGAGTTTAGTGGAGCGGTGAGCACAAGTGAGCCAACCAATTTGCTAACCAAGAACCCAGCTAGTCGAATGACGGTTGGTATGCTGATGGAAATTAGGAGTAAGTACAGATTTCCTAGATCAATGGAGTTGAGAGTACCCTTGCCGACTGAAAGAATTGACTATAGAATTCCTGGGTGGATTGGATTTTATGTAGTACCGTTTTCTAATGGGCTTAGATTCCCCATTCCGAGGTTAGCTTGGGAAGTTTTGGACCATTATGGGATCGCTCCTTCACAGCTGATGCCGAACGCTTGGAGGATTTTATTGTCGATTGAATGCTTAGCATTTGAACAAGGGTTGTTCTTTGAGGTGAATGATGTAGTATACTCATACTACCTAAAGGAGCACTTAACCGAAAAAGGGAGGTATACTTTGTACCTTCGTCGTAAGAGGGAACAAATAGTTATGGGACTTCCAACGAATGATAGGGGTAATTGGCAGTCGGATTATTTCTTTGTGAGGAATGAGGGTATCTTTGGGTCGACAGGAATGGGTCGTGTCTCAGAATATTGGAGTGTATTTAGTGAGTATCAGTTCCTTCTGTTATTTAATAACTTATCAATGTTGTTGTTGTTGTTTGATGCTAATGTGTGGATTGTTTGTTTTGCAGGCCCATTTCGAAACAGTTTATTCGACAAAACTCCCCAAATTTTATCCAATACTAAAGCTCTTCTTGCCTTCCCGTCGAACAAAGAGATTGGAGAATAGTCTTGGTAGAGAAGAGATTAAGGGCAACATTAGTGTGGAAAGAAATCTTCGAATCAGAAGGTATATCTACCCCTTTGGCACTTTGTAAACACGTATTGGAAGTCATCTACTGTACTTGGTCGATTCGAGCTTTATACGGAAAGGTGTTGTTTATAAAGACTTTAACTCCAAAAGAAATTTTATGCGCAGAGGACATGATGTCGAGATCAATAAAGGTAGCATCAATTGATGAATTAAAAAGCCGTAAGAAGGCTAGGAAGCTTAAGGTAAAGGAGCCAGAGGTGGAGGTTCCTGAATTACAACAGGTTGTGTCGACTGGAACTCCCAAGGCTAAAGGGCAGTCGACTGAAATCATTGTCAAAGGGGGAAAAAGGAAAGCGGTTGAAAGTGAGGACATTGATAATATAATTGTCAGGATTCCATCAGGGTCGACTGCAATTTCTGACCCCTCAAGTCTTGACCCTTTTATCAAGAAGCTTATGTTGGAAGAGGATGAGCAAAGGCTCACCAAAATAGGCCCCGTCGAGTCAATGAAGAAGGCTGCGGCTTTAAATTACCAAGTAAGAAAGTAAATTTTTTTTTTATTATAATTTGTAGAATGATTCTAATCGAATACCTTTTTTTTTTTAGGCAATGGAGTGTAATTTACACATGCAGCGGTATGTCGAATCGAATCTCAGGAAACAAAGAGAAATGGAAAAATCATTCGCTGCAATGAAAAAGGAGATGGTCCAAATGAAGTCGTTTGGAAAGAAGAATGAAGAATTGGAGAAGGAGTTGAAGGAGGTGAAGGCTACTCTTAAGATGGAGAGGGAAACTTCTGAAGTTACGATTGAAGGTTATAAGGATGCATTTGAAAACGTAAAGAAGGAGAATGATGAGTTACTTGAACAGCTTGAAGGGATTGCTCTCGAATCTATGATGAAAGAACGAAGCAATCTGATGAAGGATTTTCTTGAAGGAAAACGCAGTTTGGGAGCCAGAAAAATGGATTCAAGAGTATGATCGATTACTGGCAGGAATTTCTTCTTCAACGAGGGTGACGAGGAAGAGAAGAAGGCGAAGAAGTCGACTCAAAAGTGGCTGAGAAAGAAATAATTGACGCCAAGGAAGCGGCTAGAGTTCAAGAGATGGACAAGAAGAATGAAGAACTTAGTCGAATGGAGGTTGAGGCGACTGGTCAAGTTCAAGAAATTCCTGCGCCTGAAGTTGTTGCTGAACGTATTCCGGAAGAAGCTGCTCCGGAAATTTGAATTTCTTTGTAATTTTAATTTTTTTTATTATCGCCTTTTGTAGAACAATTTGAAGACTTAATGATATTTTGGGATAATATTTCAAACGGGTCTTGATATTAAATAGCAATACATAAAATAGCAAACCACTTTGAATCTTCAAATTTAAATAAATGCACACATAAATTACCGGTAAAATCGCTTAAGGTGAATTGCATTCCAACTGTTGTGAATTTGTCTCCCCTCGGTTGTATGTAGTTTGTAGGCTCCGTGTCCAACAACTCTTGTGATGATGTATGGCCCTTCCCAATTTGGCCCCAACTTTCCATCCCAACTTCTTTTGTATTTTGAAACACTCTTCGTAGTACCCAATCCCCTTCCTTGAATGTTCTGCTTCTGACATTTTTGTTGAAATATCTAGTCATTCTTTGTTGATGCGCCGCTAGTCGAATGGATGCACGATCCCTCAATTCTTCGATTGTTTCCAGGTTAAAGTTCATAAGTTGTTGATTCGCATCATCGCTGAGCCATTGGTAACGGGGAGATGGCATGGTTTCTTCAGTTGGTATCACCGCTTCTGTCCCAAATGCAAGAGAGAAAGGAGTTTCTCCTGTGGAGGAGCGGATAGTCGTCCTATAGGACCATAAGACTCATGGTAGTTCATCCGCCCAGGCTCCTTTTGCTTTTTCTAATCTTTTCTTTAGAGTGTTTAAAATTGTTTTGTTGGAAGACTCGGCTTGACCATTAGCTTGTGGGAATCGAGGGGTTGAAAAACTCAATTTGATCCCCCAATTTTTGCAGAAGTCTTGGAAATGATTGCTGATAAATTGTGAACCATTATCAGTCACAATCTCTTTGGGAATGCCGAATCGACATATGATATTTTTCCAGACAAATGATTGAACTTCTCTATCTCGTATCTTGGCGAAAGAGTCTGCCTCAATCCACTTTGAAAAGTAATCCGTTAAAGCCAGCATGTAGACTCGTTGTCCAGGGGCGGTTGGTAGCTTTCCCACAATATCCATTCCCCATTTCATGAATGGCCACGGGGAGAGAGTGGGATTTAATTTCTCAGGAGGGAGATGTGAAATCGGGGCGAACCTTTGACACTTCTCGCATTTCTTCGTATAATTAGCAGAATCAATTCTCATAGTTGGCCAATAATACCCAGTCGAATGGGCGCGTAAAGCGAGGCTACGTCCTCCGGAATGGTTTCCACATTCTCCTTCATGTAATTCTGACAATACATGTTGTGCTTGATCATGAGTAAGACATTTTAAGTAGGGTCCAGAGAATGTCCTTTTCAATAACTGTCCGTTGAATATGGTAAATCTTGCTGCCTGTCTCTGAATCTTTCTTGCTTCAGTTTTGTCTTCTAGAAGTAGTCCTTCCTGCAAATATTTCATGAGTCGTTTGATATGATGGTGGTGATCTCCTTGCTTTCTTTCCAAATTGCTGGCCAATTCAAATACACTACCGGAATGGATTGTGGTTTATCCCCATGCATCGTCGACCCAAGGGTAGCCAATGCGTCTGCTTGAGTATTCTCGCTTCTCGGAACTTGGGTTATTGTAAATTCTTCAAACGTCGACTGGATTTCTTTCACTTTCATTAAGTAGGATGACATTTGAGGATCTCGTGCTTGATATGAACCTTGGAGTTGGTTGACTATCAGTTGAGAATCTGATACCACTTCTATTCTGCTTGCTCCAAGTTCTTTAGCCAAACTGATTCCTGCTATCAATGCCTCATACTCTGCCTCATTGTTTGTAACCCTGAATCCACATTTGATTGCTTGACGTAGTATATCTCCATCAGGAGTAGTGATCACCACCCCAAGACCGCATCCTTTCTTATTGCTGGAACCGTCGACTGCAAGCTTCCAAAGTGATGTGGTCTGGATTGAACTGACTTCTACATCTATTGAAACCTTCTGATTGAGACTGAAGTCAGCAACAAAGTCAGCCAACGCTTGAGATTTGATTGCTGTTCTGGGCTGGTAAGTGATGTCGTGTTCTCCCAATTCGACCGCCCATTTCGTTAATCTTCCAGACAACTCCGGCTTATGAAGAATGCTCCTTAGGGGATACTCTGAATAAACTGTGATCGGGTGTCCTTGAAAGTATGGTCGTAGCTTCCTTGCTGACATTACCAAGGCCAATACTAATTTTTCCAAATGTGAGTAACGTGACTCCGCATCAAGCAATGCCTTGCTTACGTAGTAGACTGGAAGTTGGGTGTTGTTGTCTTCTCTGATCAAGACAGCGCTCACAGTTTGATCTGAGACTCCTAAGTACAGGAAAAGCCTTTCATTGTTGAGTGGTTTTGACAACAATGGTGGCGACGTTAAGTACCGCTTGAGTTCTTTGAGAGCTTCTTCACAGGCTGGAGTCCATTCAAAGTTTTTTGCTTTCTTATGGCTGAGAAGAACATAAAACTCTTGTCTGTGGACTTGGAGATGAATCTGTTTAAAGCTGCAATTCTTCCTGCTAGCCGCATAACATCTTTTGGGCAGGTAGGGGAGGGAATTTCAAGAATGGATTTGATTTGATCAGGATTTGCTTCAATGCCTCGTCGCGTGACAACATATCCCAAGAACTTCCCAGAGGCTACTCCAAATGCACATTTTGTTGGATTCAACTTCATCCCATACTTATTCATTATGTTGAATGCTTCTCCCAAGTGCTGCAGATGCTGATCAGATCTTGAAGATTTCACCAGCATGTCGTCTACATAAACTTCCATTGTTTTCCCAATCTGTTGAGAGAACATCTTGTTGACCATTCTTTGATACGTAGCTCCCGCATTTTTGAGGCCGAAGGGCATTACTTTGTAACAAAAAATGCCTTTATTGGTCACAAAGGCTGTCTTCTCTTGGTCGTCTGAATGCATAAGGATTTGGTTGTACCCAGAATATGCATCCATGAAACTCAACAATTCATGCCCGGCTGTAGCATCAACCATTTGATCGATATGTGGCAGTGGGAAAGAATCCTTCGGGCATGCTTTGTTCAGGTCTGTGAAGTCAATACAAACTCTCCATTTTCCATTTTTCTTTCGTACTACCACCACATTGGCTAACCAGTCTGGGAACTGTACCTCTTTAATGGCACCATTTTGTAACAATTTCTGGACTTCTTCATCAATGATCTGATTTCTCCCTGGGGCGAACTTTCTTCTTTTTTGCCGGACAGGAGGGTAGTCTGGATCTATGTGGAGTTGATGGGTGATCAACCCAGGGTCAATCCCAGTCATGTCTTCATGCGACCATGCGAATCGGTCGTGTTGTTTTTGCAAAAATTCACTCAAGTCTGCTCGAAGCTTGGGATCCAGATTTGCTCCTATTTGAGTTTTGTGATTTGCATGTTCTGGATGAATTTGGACCTCATCCAGTTCTTCAATACTTGGGAGTGTAGGCTCCAAAGAATGAGGTCCGCACTGTAATTGCTATGCTGAGTGGATCTTAGCTTTCATTGTCATCTGGTAGCATCATCTTGAGGCAGTCCTATCACCCCTTATTTCCTGAACCCCCCACTTCGTTGGAAACTTTAGAGTTTGATGATAAGTGGAAGACACAACCCTCATTTCATGAATCCATGGCCTACCGATGATAAGATTGTAGGCTGAAGGACAATCCAGGACTAGGAAAGTAGTCATTTGGTTGATTCCTCCTGCGTATACTGGAAGACTTATTTCTCCCAAAGTAAATTTCTGCTCACCACTGAATCCGATTAACACCGTTGTTCGTTTGTTAACTTTCCCCAGTTCAGCTCCCATATCCGCTAAGGCGGTTGCAAAGATGATGTTGGCTGAAGATCCAGTATCTACCAGAATCCGTTTGACCATAAAATTCGCCACCTGTAGGGAGATCACTAAAGCATCATGATGAGGGTTCATACTTCCGGAATTGCTGTCGTCTGGAAACTTTATCATCAGGTTTGTAAAATTTTTCTCCATAGATACTGTGGAATGAAGAGTGTTTGACATGATGGCCCTGGCATGTCGTTTGGCCGCTGATCTCCGATCCTCCTGAAATGAAATTCATTGTGTTGTCGATTGGTGGAGGTGGAATTGGTGCTTCTTCATGTCTATCCCTCTCACTTCTCTGAGTGAAGGTAGCTTTCCCTTTCTCTGTAAGTAAATCTCTTAGAAATCCCTTGTTCAGCAGCTCGAGGACTTCTAATCTTAATGCCACACATTCAACCGTCGTATGGCCGTAGTCTCGATGGAATTCACACCATTTACTTGTGTCTTTCTTTTTGAAGCTTTCTCTGTTGCGTGGAGGCCATCTTACTTCATTTCCCATTTTTTTAGTACCAAAACTAATTCTCCTGAAGAAATAGAAAAATTGTAATCTGAGAGTCTTGGCTTTTCTACCTGAACTTTTTCCTGAGCTTTGTATGGCAGAGGTCTTCGATCAAAGTCTCTTCGGAGGGACTGATGTTCTTTCCTTGGGTGACTCCTCTTCTCTGAATGATGTCTGGGTATCATTCTTGCAAATTCTTTATGTCTTTTGGAAGTTTGAGGGGTTCTTTCATTCTACACATTGGAGGAATTATCTTTCCCTTTATTCCTCTTGTCTTCTTCCCACCTGATTTCGACTTGAGCTCGTGCCATGGCCTGGTCCATCGTGTAGCATCGAAATTTGGTTAACTTTTTATAGAGTCCGCTATCACAAAGTAACCCGTTTCTGAAAGCTTCCACAGCAGTCGGCTGATGTAGATCTGGAATTGTTATCCTCTCCTTGTTGAAGCGGGCCACGTAGCTTCGCAAGGATTCTCCCCTCTGTTGCTGGATGGTACTAAGGTCGTCAGTAGTTTTTTCAAGTTTGCAAGAGCTGGCGAAGTGCTCCACAAACTTGTCTGCTAACTGTTGATAGGACTTGATGGATCTGTATGGTAGATTGATGAACCACGTAAGGGCGGGGCCTCCCAAAGTTTCTCCAAATCCTCTGCACATACCTGCTTCCCATTGGAGAGGAGCTAAGCCAGTTGACATCATTTTGTATTTGTAATGGATAACATGGTCGTCTGGGTCAGTGGATCCATCATATAGTTTCATGTCTGGTGGGCTGAACTTCCGCGGTAACTCAACGGATGTGATGTTTTCCGTGAAGGGGGTGTCAGAAATGGTTCCAGCTCTGCTCTTCTTTATTGGTAGTTTCACTCCTGGTAGGCTGGTCATGATCGCTTCTTTAAATTCCTTCATTTCCCTTCTCATAGCTATGGCAACTTGTTGAGCTTGGTTGATGGGAGAATTTGGCAGGTCCCTCTGGTCCTCATCATTTGATGGAATGTTATCTGTTGTTTCGTTAAATGCTCCCAAGAGATTAACTGGAGTGATACGGTTATTGGGCTGATCTGAGATATCATGATGCCGGGATGGTGATGAAACTAACTCCAACTGTTTCTGAAGGTTCATGTTGGAATCCCGTATGGTTAGATTTTCCTCTTCCAAAGCTTTCAATCTTTCCTGTAGCATGGCCAGTTGTGATGCCACTGGATCAGGTGTCTGTTCATTGCTTGAAGCCATGAGTGACTAAGCTGCGAGTGTTGGTAGAATACAAAATCTTCGTCTGCAAATTATCGCTAGGTCCCCACGGTGGGCGCCAAATTATGGATGCTGGAATTCGGCCGAGGTCCACAATCAGAATTTGTAAATTGGGGGCACTAGCGATCCTGCAAAACAAAGAAGAATGAATGAGAGTAGACTGCCCACCGGTGTGGTAGGTACCGAGGACACTCCGACGCCCAAGTCAGTAGTATGAAATGATCAGTAAATATGTAAAAAGTGAAGTTGAGGTTTATTATTGCCTCAACTTTGTTTGGATGGCCGTGAGGGCAATGACAAAATACTTTTAGAAATGGAGAATAGAACCAATATCTGAATAAATTGTATCAGACTTGGATGAAAGAAGTTAAGCTCTGCCCTTATTTCTCGAATTTCGTTCCTATTTATAGATGAAAATTATCATCTTTGGCAGCTGGCGTAAGTCCCACCACGTGCCTTGTGTATTTGATAGAAAGTCTGAGCAGGTGGGAATAATTTTTGTGTCGGGCAAAGTAGAAGAAGAGTAGTTGATATAATTTATGGGTTTTGTATTTAAGCTTATGACTTAATTGTAATACAATAATAGAAATCTTTTTGGGCCTAGTCTTTAATTTCGGGGTTTGCATACCATTTTGGGCTTTGCACACTATTTTGGGCTTTTGAGGTAAAAGACGGTTTTATCCTTGGCCCAATTTTGGTTCGTACAATAAGCACTATAAGAAATGTTACCTTTGGCGTTGAAGCAGTATTCGACGCAAAAAATATGTCTTTAGCGTTGAAATACAATATTGAAAGCTGAAGGTCTAGTTCATTTGTATTGAAAATATTTTCGACGCAAATAATACATCTCTAACGTCGAAAATTTATATCGATGCTAAAAACTTTAACCTTTTGAGTCGAGTTATAATATCAACGCTAAAAATCTTACCTTTAGCGTCGAAAACTATTTGCGACGCTAAAAGATTCTGACAACCACACCGACAATCTAATTACCTTAAGCGTCAAAAATTATTTCGACGCTAAAAGCTTAACATTTAGTGTCGAAATTTCCATTTTCGATGTTAAAGGGTTGTTAAAATCCCAAAACCACTGATACTTCTTTCTCCAATACTATTTCTGTTCTCTGCAACTTTTACTTACAATTTTCCTACAAATCATCAACAAAACTTCAAATTTTCACAAGGTAATTTTTATTCCATCTTTTATTAAATCATCACTCTTTATTTGTTTTGTCATTAATTAATTAATTATGTGTATGCTTAAATAAATAATTAATTAATTGGTGATGTGGATGAGTTTAATATAATGTTGAAAAATTATAATTTTATAATTTTATTATATAAAAATAAAGAAGCCGACGTTCTCTGGAAGCACTAATGTTTCTTCTCCTACTAACCCGTGCCTTCGAGAACAGCTAGCCAACACAAAGGAAGAGTTGGACAATACCAAAAGAAAGATGAAGAAGACCCAAGAGAAGATACCACGGGTCGAGGAGGACAATCAGAAGAAGGTGCAGAATTTTGACCGGTAGATGAGGACTTTCAGGCAGATGCTTGAGGCCTCACTCGGCTAGACTGCATCGGTCTCGATCGCCCCTCCATCACAACGACAACAATTGTTATTTTCATTTGTATAAACATTTACAGCAACGGTGATTGTTAATAGACAATATATTTATTTTAATTAATAAATTTTAATTATAGATTTAATTTATTTTTATATTTTAATTTTTTAAAAAATTTATAAGAACAAAAATAATTATTAGAATAAAAATAATTTTACTATTCTTCAATAAAATTATTTTTATTATAATAATATTTTTCAAAAAAAAAAATGAATGTTTCGAAGCTAAATGTGTCTTAAATAATAAATTTCTTATATATTTTAACGTCGAATTATTTGACGCTAAAAGTAATAAAATAATATTTATATTTTAATATTTTATCACATTTAGCGTCAAATAATTCGACACTAAAATAAAAAATAAATAAGTTTTTTATTAATTACAAAATTATTTAGCGTTGAAAATATTCGTCGTCAAATATGTGATTTAGGGTCGAAAAATATAATTTGTCATCGAAAATTTTTTGACGCAAAATGTTATATTTTAGCGTCGAAATATTTTACTTCGACGCTAATTGTCTTTCTCGTCTACGTTCTAATAATCTTTAGCGACAATATTCTTTTTTTTTAACGTCGATATTTTTCGATGCTAAAAACCTTATTTTTTATAGTGAAAGATGACCCATAAATTTATGCTGGTAATTTATGATTGAGAATCAACTGTTCTTCTATTAGTATTATTATCAAGAGAGAATACTGGTTCACCAACACCATTATTTTTGTACACTATAAATAATTAAAAACTTCGTATAAAAGAGCAAGTATGTGATTAAATATCATTCAATAATGGTGTTTTGATGTGGTGGTTGTTGGAAAATGCTTATGCATAAGCATTTTGAGGCTCAATTTTAAGCATGGTCCACTTCATGTTAGTGGTTGTTATTGAATGATTCAGATACTCCTCCGTGAGTACTTCGAAATGGTATATTCATATGCTTAAAATGGTGCTTGGGTGAATGAGAAATTGTTGCTCAAAGTTCACCCATTGGTGTTGGAAAATAAAGAAAAGTAAGCTTGTCCCATATGGGAAAGCTATAGAGTGAATATTATGCTTATATATGATTGCTCATATGTAGATGGGTAAGAGTTATAAGGATAGATGCTCTTTCTACGTGCGCGGGGGGGGGGGGGGGTGCAAATCAAATCCGAATCAAGCTTGGCTCGTGTGCACCCGCGTGTCCTGCGTACACGAATGTCGGACCAAAATGTGCAGGCCCAGCCTAGCCAATTTTTGTATGTCTCTTTATTTTTTTCCAAGCCTTTTAGTAAAGCCTCTCATTGATGAGATTTAATTGGCATGTTAATTTCTTTTAATATGGTAGTGTTTTCGTTTTTGCATGACACACATTACACACAAGAGTAAATTTTTTTAGAGAGTTTAAGCACTTTGTCTGTTCGTTGAAGTCGGATTTGGTGGTGCCCAATTTCGTTTATTTTTCCGCTGCATCCTGGGAAACAGACGTTTCGCGTTCTACTGCACCGATCGGTAGGGGACGAATTTGTTTTAAGGAGATTGTTGCCGCATCAACAAGCCTCGGAATTCTTCATTGCTAAACTGTTCCTGTTGCTGATTCGTGCCACTGTGCCTTATTCTCAATTCACTGCCTCGGAATACTTCTGTTTTATTTGTACTTTTGATAATTATATCACAGTTATTTATTGTACATTTTGTGTTCAGTTTACTGCTTGTTCAAAGTCCGTTGTAAGAACACAGTAAACAAATAAGTTGTAATAGTCTTAAAACAAATTGACTATGTGGATATGGAAAATAGTCCAAACACAGTAGATGTTGTTGCAGCCCCTGTGGCTGGCCAAATTGCTATGGCAGCCTCTTTGGCTGGCCAGAATGTTGTGGCAGCCCCTGTGGCTGGCCAACTTCCTTCAGCCTCTGGTCTTAATATGGCAGCCGTTGTGGCTGGCCAAGGTGTTGCAGCCTCTATGGCTATACAACCTGTTGGACATGTGAGCCATGTCAATCCGGCCGCAGAAAAACCTGAAAAATTCAGTGGTCAGAATTTCAAACGGTGGCAACAGAAAATGTTTTTCTACTTGACCACGTTGCACCTTGCGAGGTTCCTAAAGGAATATGCTCATGTACCCAAAGAGGGTGAGACTGACATTCAAGTGATCAGTGCCATTGATGCTTGGAAACATTCTGAATTCTTATGTCGGAATTATGTGTTGAATGGGCTGAGTGATTCCTTGTACAGTGTGTACGCCGGAATGAAAACAGCAAAAGGGCTTTGGGAATCTTTAGACCGAAAATATAAAACTGAGGATGTCGGTACTAAGAAATTTGTCGTAGGCCGTTTCCTAGATTTTAAGATGATTGATTCCAAAACTGTGTTAAGTCAAGTACAAGAATTGCAAATTATTCTAGCAGAAATTCATGCTGAGGGGATGGTTTTAAGTGAAACATTCCAAGTAGCCTCGATAATTGAAAAACTACCACCTGGTTGGAAAGATTTCAAGAATTATCTAAAGCATAAGCGAAAAGAAATGAGCATTGAAGACTTGGTTCTTAAGCTTAGAATTGAGGAAGATTACAGAGTATCTGACAAGATGGGAATAACTCATGAGGCCAAAGTAAATGTTGTTGAACATGGCCATAAGAACAAGAACCTCAAGAAAAAAGGGTCAAAGATGGGCCCTCAATGAGGAGTTTCCAAGAAATCCAAATTTCAAGGAAAATGCTTCAATTGTGACAAAATGGGTCACAAGTCTTCTGAGTGCAGACTGCCGAAGAAGAAAAAGAATCAAGAGGCTAATGTGATGGAAAACATGACTCAAGATGTTTCAGACATTAACCTTTCAGCTGTGGTTTCTGAGGTGAATCTGATGGGTTCTAACCCAAGAGAGTGGTGGATTGACACTGGTGCCACTCGACATGTGTGCTCGGACAAGAGCATGTTTTCTTCATTTGAGCCTACTAGTAATGGGGAAAAATTATACATGGGAAATTCAGCAACATCTGAGATTGAAGGTCAAGGCAAGGTGATTCTGAAGATGACCTCTGGGAAAGAGTTGACTTTAAACAACGTTCTGTATGTAACAGAAATATGGAAGAATCTTGTGTCTGGATCACTTCTGAACAAGCATGGATTCCGGATGGTGTTCGAGTCTGATAAAGTAGTTTTAACTAAAAATGGGATGTATGTGGGAAAAGGGTATGTAACTGATGGGCTTTTTAAGCTCAATGTAATGGTTGTTAAACCTAAGAATATCAATAAAGCTAGTTATTCTGCTTATATTGTTGAGTACTCTAATCTATGGCATGGTATATTAGGACATGTTAATTTTAATTCATTACGGAAATTAATTAACATGAACCACATTCCAAATTTTAAAATTGATAACAAACATAAGTGTGATACTTGTGTTGAGGCAAAACTAACTAGATCATCTTTTCATAGTATTGAAAGAAACTCTTTATTGATCGAGAGGCGGTAATAAATATTTTATTACCTTTATTGATGATTGCACTAGATTTTACTATGTGTATTTGATGAAAAGCAAGGACGAAGCTATAGAGAAATTTGTTCTCTATAAGAATGAAATTGAGAATCAACTGAACAAAAGAATTAAGGAGTTGAGAAGTGATCGTGGTGGTGAGTATGTTTTCCCTTTTGAATCACTTTGTGAACAAAATGGAATCATACATCAAACCACAGCTCCTTATTCACCTCAATCCAATGGGATTGCAGAACGGAAGAATCGTACCTTGAAAGAGATGATGAACGTTATGTTAATCAGCTCTGGCTTACCTCAGAATATGTGGGGAGAAGCTGTTTTATCAGCTAATTACCTTTTAAATAAGGTACCACGGAAAGATGCAGGGAAAACTCCTTATGAGATGTGGAAAGGAAGAGTACCTTCCTACAAATTTCTACGAGTGTGGGGGTGTCTTGCCAATGTAGTTATTCCTCCACCTAAAAAGGTGAAGATAGGACCAAAAACTGTTGATTGTATTTTCATAGGATATGCGCATAACAGTAATGCTTATCGATTTCTTGTGCATGAGTCTAATATACCAGATATTCACAAGAATACGATAATGGAGTCGAGGAATGCATCTTTTTTCGAATACGTTTTTCCTTGTAAAACTAATTCGAATTCAAATGTACACAAACGGGTACATGAGACTATCATTGAAGATAGTCAGGACCGAGAACAAATAAATGTTCCGGAGGATCAACAAGTTGTTGAACTTGAACCAAGACGTAGCAAAAGAGCTAGAACGGAAAAATCATTTGGTCCAGATTTTTTGACATTTTTGCTAGAAAATGATCCTCAAAGCTATAACGAAGCTGTAAGGTCAGCTGATGGTGCTTTGTGGAAAGATGCCATCAATAGTGAAATTGAATCCATCTTACAAAATCACACCTGGGAGTTAGTGGATCTTCCTCCAGGATGTAAACCTTTAGGATCCAAGTGGATTTTCAAGAAGAAAATGAAGGCAGATGGATCAATTGACAAGTACAAAGCAAAACTTGTAATTAAAGGTTACAGACAACGTGAAGGTCCTGATTACTTTGATACTTATTCTCCTGTAACGAGAATAAATTCCATAAGGATGATAATAGCGATTGCAGCTTTGCGCAATCTTGAGGTACATCAGATGGATGTGAAAACAGCCTTTCTAAATGGAGATTTAGATGAAGAAATTTACATGGAACAACCTGAAGGCTTTATAGCTCCAAGACAAGAAAATAAAGTCTGTAAGTTGGTTAAATCCTTGTATGGATTAAAACAAGCTCCGAAACAGTGGCATAAAAAGTTTGATGACACCATGTTAGCAAATGGTTTCAAAATCAATGAGTGTGATAAATGCATTTATGTCAGAGAGACAGAAGTTGGCTATGTCATTTTATGTCTCTACGTTGATGACATATTGATTGTCGGGAGTAATGTTAAAATGGTGAAATCTACCAAGAATATGCTGAAATCCAAGTTTGACATGAAAGACATGGGTCTAGCAGATGTCATTCTGGGAATAAAGGTCTCGAGAAGTCCTGATGGACTTATTCTTGATCAGTCGCACTATGTGGACAAGATTCTTGGTAAATTCAACAATGATGATTCTGCTGTGGCTAGAACTCCTTTAGATGTAAGTCTACACCTATCGAAGAATATGGGAGATGGTATATCTCAAGTAGAATACTCTAGAGTGATCGGGAGTTTGATGTATCTATCGAGTTGTACAAGACCTGATATAGCCTGTACAGTAAACAAGCTTAGCAGATATACGAGTAATCCAGAGGTTGATCACTGGAAAGCAATAGTGAGAGTACTTAGGTACTTACGTTTTACTCGTAATTATGGGTTGCACTATCATAGATATCCAGCTGTAGTCGAAGGATATAGTGATGCTAATTGGATATCTGACATGAAAGACTCAAAGTCTACCAGTGGCTATGTGTTTACACTAGCAGGTGCAGCTATATCATGGAAATCCTCCAAACAGACCGTGATGCCAGATCTACAATGGAATCAGAATTCATTGCATTAGACAAGTGTGCTGAAGAAGCAGAATGACTTCGAAATTTTCTAGAGGATATTCCAAGTTGGCCAAAGCCAGTGCCAGCAATTTGCATTCATTGCGATAGTCAATCTGCAATTGGAAGGGCACATAACAATATGTATAATGGTAAGTCTAGACATATTCGTCGTAGACACAATACCGTTAGACAATTACTCTCTACTGGAGTTATTTCGATTGACTATGTAAAGTAAAAGGATAACATTGCGGATCCGCTAACGAAAGGGTTAAATAGAGAGTTAGTAGTGAAATCATCGAGGGGAATGAGACTAAAGCCCATTCGATAAATGTTTATTACGAAGGAAAACCCAACCTTGTTGACTGGAGATCCCAAGATCTAGGTTCAATGGGACAACCTACTCGTAAAAAACATAATTGGTTCATTGTGGGGGGTTACCCTCTAGTCCATTCCTATGGTGAAATGAAACAGTGATGCTCGTATGGATTGAGGTTAAGCAAAGGCTTTTAATGATTCTTATGCGTCGGGAATCCGAGCAGAGTATTACGAGATACTCTTAAATAAGAAATCACCTATGTGAGAGAGAAGTGGGGCCGCTTCAAAGGGAATTGTACGGGGCACAATTCTTAGAAACTCTTGCAGAACCAGGTTGATGTTCATGGCCAAAATGAGCATAACAATGAGAACTCAGATGTGTTAGGTAAAACATCTGTGTGATATATGTTCTCCATTTACATGAACGGCAGTACAGTTCAATGACATCGCGTCCACTATCAGCCAGTAAATGAGATATATATTTCACAAGGGAAGGTTCAAAGGCTGAGGCATACCTATCCTATGCAGGTGTTGAACCGTTGAACTCTTCTAGGTCAAAATAAAATGTTTTATAAAATAATTTTATTCGACGTTTTTCGCCAATTTCATTCATGTGGGGGATTGTTGGAAAAATGCTTATGCATAAGCATTTTGAGGCTCAATTTTAAGCATGGTCCACTTCATGTTAGTGGTTGTTATTGAATGATTCGGATACTCCTCCGTGAGTACTTCGAAATGGTATATTCATATGCTTAAAATGGTGCTTGGGTGTATGAGAAATTGTTGCTCAAAGTTCACCCATTGGTGTTGGAAAATAAAGAAAAGTAAGCTTGTCTCATATGGGAAAGCTATAGAGTGAATATTATGCTTATATATGATTGCTCATATGTAGATGGGTAAGAGTTATAAGGATAGAGACTCTCTCTACGTGCGCGGGGAGGGGGGGTGCAAATCAAATCCGAATCAAGCTTGGCTCGTGTGCACCCGCGTGTCCTGCGTACACGAATGTCGGACCAAAATGTGCAGGCCCGGCCTAGCCAATTTTTGGATGTCTCTTTATTTTTTTCCAAGCCTTTTAATATTCCATAACAGTTGAATCAATGACATTAATCAACTTGATGGTTACAACAAGTGTAAAACCTCTCATTGATGAGATTTAATTGGCATGTTAATTTCTTTTAATATGGTAGTGTTTTCGTTTTTGCATGACACACATTACACACAAGAGTAAAATTTTCTTAGAGAGTTCAAGCACTTTGTCTGTTCGTTGAAGTCGGATTTGGTGGTGCCCAATTTCGTCTATTTTTCCGTTGCATCCTGGGAAACAGACGTCTCGCGTTCTACTGCACCGATCGGTAGGGGACGAATTTGTTTTAAGGAGATTGTTGCCGCATCAACAAGCCTCGGAATTCTTCGTTGCTAAACTGTTTCTGTTGCTGATTCGTGCCACTGTGCCTTATTCTCAATTCACTGCCTCGGAATACTTCTGTTTTATTTTTACTTTTGATAATTATATCACAGTTATTTATTGTACATTTTGTGTTCGGTTTACTGCTTGTTCAAAGTCCGTTGTAAGAACACAGTAAACAAATAAGTTGTAATAGTGGTGACTTGTATTCTTGAGTCTCCAAGAGGTGTGGTTTGGTGGTGTAGGGTTTAGGATCTCACCTTGAAGTATTGGGTTCGAATACAGAGAGTGCATTCTTGTAAGAGCCTGAGACAGTCGGAGATTTTACCTGCTCCATTTAAACTTGTATCCTTGATATTTTTACATAACATAATGCTATTAAATTAATCAAAATAAAGAAGTATTCAAATTTGAATTAGTTATGTGTAAATAAAGCACTAACATTTGTTTTATGGTTCATGTAATTAATGTTTCCTCATGTACATATTAGGGGGGGAAAAGCCTTCTGTAAAACGATAGGGTTGAAACCTATAAATCACATGAAGCCACTTACGGTTGGTAAATTGGGTAGAGCTTTCGAAGGACCAGTCAATAACAAATCTATAAGATAAGAGATTATTTTTTTCAAGTGGTTATTTTTAAATTAAGCATATAATTAAAAAAAAAAATTTGATGCAGATATAATTTCGTGATTGATTTTTATTAACCATATATGCATTCTTCCATGGTCTATTTCTATTTTCTTTTTAAAATAATTTAATTTTTAATTCAAAACGAATTATCATTTCCAGACCCGTTCTCTAACAACTGAATCTATGAGAGATTAGAAATATAAATGGATAATTAACATGTATTTAAATTTTATTATAAGCCAATAACAAGCGTTCGTAAATGGTTTAAAGACAATAACTCATAGAAATAACTAACAATTCTAATAAAACATTTTAGACCTCAATATATGTCATGTGACATGTCTATTTAATTCTCTCAGAAGATATATAAAATTTAGAATATTACATATGAGTGATCGGTGTCACACGTCATCCATATAATAAAGTAATTACATTTATTTGCAAGTGTATTTAAGTTCTTTTAGGGGCAAATGGGTTTATGAGTTGAACTTCAACTATGATTCAAGATATATCCAAAAATATCGAGCTAAGCTTTTTAAGTTTATTAAATTTTGATCTATTAAAATTGCATTTATTACATGATATAATATTAAATAATAATCATATTACATCCAACTATTGTCGAGATATTGAAAAACTTGATCGGTTTCGTAAATACCTCTAGGGCCATGATAAATTTAAGTCTGGATATCAACTTCGAGTAGTCTATGAGAATTTCATAGTATGCATAGTTATGTTATGAGACTTAATTCTTGCAAAGCTTGAATCTTAGATTTTTTCTTATGTATATATCCGAATTTATATGATCGTGTATTTATATCCTTATGAATTTTTTACCTATAAATAAATCTCATATTTGAAAAAAAGAAAAAAAGAAAAAAAACGTTCAAATTAAATTGTGCCACATATCACCGGTGTGAGACAAAGGCAAGGCAGTAGTCCTCAACTTAATCAGTTTGTGGCTTAAATTCTTCCAGGGACAATTAGGTCTTTTCATGTTGAGGAGCGTCCGGTTAATAGTTCAACTTTAACAGGAGGAGTGCTCGAAATAAATATCGATCTCGATCTCTTCAGTTCTCAGATGCTGTAAATATTTGTACTGGGAATTGTACATTTACATGTATCAGAAAATGAAGAGCTGGTAGTGAGTTTTCAGAACTGGAGGTGCCGGAATAAAAGAAATGCCACCAATTTAAGAAATATAAATATCAAAAATGTCTTCGGAAATTGAAGCCTCGCTTAGAATCTGCCAAGCTCTGACGTCTCTAACTTCTTTCCATTTTTTTTCTTTTTTTTTTAAACACTCTCTCCATTTTTTTTGAAGTTGAAGATGGATTGCAGTAATAAAGAGACATCTTCACGAACTAGATAATTAAAGCCGAATTTCAACTCAAATGACAAATTACTTGGCAACATTTAAGACTTGAACACTTTTTTTTTTAACACTTAAAACTCAAATAAGTCTTTGTAATAAATTTGAATCCAATATTGATCTTTTTGGCATAACTTTTTATAAATAATTATTTAACTATTAATAAATTCTTATCTAATTATTACCGATAGTATCATAATAAGACTTGATAAACTTATAAGGACTTCAAAGATACAAGGTTTAAGTCCACTAAAAGCATGCCACACGCAGTATGTGAAAGTGGATTTCGGATCACATGGACGATGAGAGTCGTGAGCGCCGACGACCACTCACGTGGGTGAAGCTTCATATGAAATAAAATCGTGCGGGGATAAGAAGTTCTAAACCCTTTCAAAATAAACTCATGAGAAAGAGGTTGCGGAAAAACACACCTTCATAAAAGGCCTTTTATGAATGTGTAGTTTTTTTTTATAACCATTTGATATACGTACGATGTCAATTATCCCTTTTGGATACTCGACAAAGGTATCCAATGATTGCTCTCCTGATGGTACCGGATTTAAGAAACTTACGAATGACTTCGAGTCACCATGCCCATATTATTAGAGACAATAATGTGGGATATGTTTTAAGCCCAGAAATTCATTACATGTGGGGAGACCCCATATGGAAATAAAGTCGTACAAGACTGTTCAGAAGAATAAAAACTAAGCGATTCTCCAAAACAGACAATTCACCTCTTAAATCTAAGAATTGTAAAAAAAAAAAAAAAAAAAAAAAAAAACCTATAACTAACCATAACAATTTGTAAAAAAATCTCAACACAAATTAAGCTTAGCATTAAATTCAGGTTCCTCCATAACCGAGAAAAAAAAAAACAGTTTTCACACCTTAAAAAAAAAAAAAAAAAAGGTCCTGCGGGCTGCAGGAATTAGGTAAAAGTAACAAAATAATATAGAACCACGTTAAAATAACAAAATTATTACACACACTAGAGGAGAAAACATAAACAATATCAACCCTAACTGTAAAATTTAAAAAAAAAAAAAAGAAAACCCACCTCAACTTCTCTATTAATACCCCTTTCTCCTCATCTACGGCAAAAAGCAATCCATCCATCTATCTTAGAACAGAAACACTTTGCATCCATACATACATACATATTGAGATATATAGATAGAGAAACAAACTCTTTCTCTGCACAATATCTCAAGATTGTTACCAGTACAAGAAGTAGTACTGAAACAGCATAATATCTTCTTTCATCATCATCATCATCATCATCATCATGTGTAATTCAAACTCCACCACTGCTCTTCCAACTCTAGCCGTTGCCGATAAACCAACGCAGGAAACCCACCTGTATTTTGATCTGTTATCTCCACCCAACGCCATAAAACACTCTGCAGCAGCTGATCAAAACTCCAAAACAAATTATATTTTCCCTTCCGTTTCAGAGATCATAACGGAGACCAAATCACTCTTCAATCTGGCCTTCCCTATTGCCCTTACAGCTCTTATTCTCTACTCTCGCTCTATGCTCTCCATGCTTTTTCTCGGTCACCTCGGTGACCTCGAGCTTGCTGCTGGCTCTCTCGCCATCGCTTTTGCTAATATCTCTGGCTATTCTGTCCTCTCTGGTCTGGCTTTAGGGATGGAGCCTCTCTGTTCTCAAGCCTTTGGCGCTCAGCGTCCTAAGCTTCTATCTTTAACCCTTCATCGCTCTGTGATTTTTCTTCTTGCCTCTTCATTACCCATTTCTCTTCTCTGGCTTAACATGTCCAAGATCCTTTTATATCTTCATCAAGATCCTAATATCACCCGCATCGCTCACACTTATCTTTTATTTTGTCTCCCTGACCTTTTAACAAACTCCTTCATTCACCCAATCCGCATTTACCTTCGCGCACAAGGCATCACCCACCCGCTCACTTTAGCATCCCTCGCTGGCACTATTTTTCACTTACCTATGAATATTTTTCTCGTCACTCATCTCCAGCTCGGCGTTGTCGGTGTGGCTGCTGCAGCCGCCGTTTCTAACTTGTTTGTCCTTTTGTCTTTGGTTGCATACATTTGGGCTTCTGGTTTGCACGAGCCGACTTGGACTAAGCCGAGCCGAGAATGCTTGACCGGATGGAAGCCTCTGCTTAAGTTAGCTGCGCCCAGTTGCGTATCCGTTTGTTTAGAGTGGTGGTGGTACGAGATCATGATCATTTTGTGTGGACTTTTGGTGGACCCCAAATCCACGGTTGCTTCAATGGGCATTCTCATCCAAACGACGTCGTTGATCTACGTGTTCCCGTCTTCCCTCGGGTTCGCGGTTTCCACGCGTGTGGGTAACGAACTCGGCGCGAACCGTCCTAAAAGAGCTAAATTATCCGCTGTAGTGGCGGTGTTTGTAGCTGGAGTGATGGGCCTATCAGCTACGGTTTTTGCATCAGGGATGAGAGATAGGTGGGGTCGGATGTTTACCAACGATAAGGAGATCCTACGGTTGACATCAGCAGCGTTGCCGATCCTAGGGCTGTGTGAGCTTGGTAACTGCCCGCAAACGGTGGGTTGTGGGGTCCTCAGAGGTAGTGCCCGCCCGTCAACCGCAGCTAATGTGAACCTTGGTGCATTCTATCTGGTAGGCATGCCTGTGGCTATTGGACTCGGGTTTTTTCTTGGTATTGGTTTTTGTGGGCTTTGGCAAGGCCTATTAGCGGCCCAGGTTTGCTGTGCAGGCTTGATGTTATATGTAGTAGGGACCACTGACTGGGATTGTCAAGGCAAGAGAGCCCAGATGCTAACCTGCGCCGAGTTTGTAGATACCGGGTTACTAACCGATGATAAAGTTGAAGAGAAGCAGCCTTTGATTTGCATTATTGTGGATTCTTATTAATGGTTTTTAAAAAATATCTCGTTTTTATTTATAATTTTTGGTTTGTGAATGATTATTATTTTTGATTAGGAGGGATGGGGATTTGCATAAAAAAAATGATATAAAGAAGAAATTTTGTTTTATAATTCTATTATGTATGGTAAATCGATTAAATTCCTGAAATAACAGTAATTAAGTAACTGGTAAATTCTAAGCTGTTGAAGCCGTGCTTCAAATTTTCAGACATGTTTGATCTTCATATCAGCAGCTGACACATGGCGGCTGTCCTTTTTTATGCATTCAAACTCCTGTTACTGGATAAGCAACTTGTTGCCTGAATGCCAATGGCATGAGACGAGACTATAATCATTCACTACAACTCACTGCTTGTGAAGACGATGTAACATGGTGTCATCTGACTCTTTAGTGGGTGTCGTTGTTTCTTCTTATCTTTTAGAGCTTTTCATCTGTCTGGTCCCCAAACCAAAGGTTAATTTCTAGCTAGCTAACCTTTGCCATATGAATGCATGGGCCCTGACTGAAATTTTAGCCCTCGTAAAGAGACGAGTGCAATGACCTGTCTCACTATTTGTATATTGTCTTCTTTAAGCTACATCAACCCTTGCCGTTTTGTTCTTATCGTGGATTACAAACTCATTTAAAATATGTCCAAATGGTATAAGAGTTAGCTCCCAATCGAAAGTGTAAGCATGTTAGGTCTCAAGGACGGAGCGTGTAAATTCTATCATTGTGATAGATTTATATATTAAGTCCCCTAATTAGTTGGAAGTTTTTTTTGTGGATTTGTATTTTACGTCAAAAATAAATTTATGAAGAGGATAGATCATGCCGTTGGTTAGGCTGATTGAGATGTAATGTATTATGTAATACATATTGTCATAAAGAAAATGAATTGTGACTTGTGAGTCATGATCCCACACCGCACGCCTAGCTAATCTAACCAGAATCATGGCTAAAACTAAAAGTAATTCGATTAATTACTACTTAGATATAAGAGGACAAGCCTTTTGTGGTTTTCAGCTCGTACGGGAAACATATTTAATGTGGAAACCATACGCAATTTGTATACTGATTGGGACACCGACGGTTACACATTTGAACTATAACTACTCGTATAAGTAAAATGATAATGGGGTATCAAAGACGTATAGATTATTGAACGTATATAAAAGTTTGATCAAAATGGGGAATTATCTTTTGGATTTTCTTGCGGGTCATTTGGACAAGTTTGACAGCTGCTTATATCAAGAATTTACCTATACACCGGAGCTTTATGCATTGGTTATTGTTTTGTTGGTGAAGTCTGGTATTGTACGATCCGGTTCGTAGTCAACTCATTTTACTTGGTGATTAATTGGGAAATAATTTTGAATATTTTGTGAGATTTATATTACGGAATGGAAGAATAGACTGATGGAGTCTCTGCTAGCACATGTGAGTCGAGTACAGCGAAGGGTCGAGGACGCACCCGTGGCCTGAGGTTGGCTAAGAACGTTAAGGCTCACGGTCGTATCCGAATTGAGATATCAAATGATGGACAAAGTCAAGTCGGACAACATAATTCAGCGTTTACTACAGCCATAGTGCCACAGCTCGGTTTGAAGCTCCCCAAAACTACGTTTCTTGGAAAAAGATACCGTGAGAGACGAAAATCAACCAGCTATTCTCTTCGCTACTTGTGAGTTTCTTTACGGTATTAAGATTTCGATATTGTTTGTTAGTTAACATTTTTATTTTATACTTATTTTTACTCGGTTGCTATTCTGTAGGAGTGGTTCGACTTCGATCTGACCAAAGTGAATGTCCAACAGTATATTGACTACCACATGGGGAAAAGTTATAAGGATTATAGGACAAATGTCCTTAAACCAATATTCGACGAACATGGACCTTCAGATGCTTCACAACATAAGCCTGATTTTATAGAGGAGCAAAACTTGACATTCTTATGTGAGCTTTGGTCTAGTAAAAAACACGAGGTAAATTTTGAAATAAATGGAAATTTATAATTGTCTTTGTTTTTGGTACTTACACTGTTGTTAAATGCAGGATAAATGTCACGCAAATGCGAAAAATCGAAGTCACTTACGTTTTAACCACCGTGCAGGTTCGAAGCCATTTATCCAACATCGTGCCGAACATTCTGAGGTAAATATATTCTAACGTAAAATTTAACAGTTCATTGTTTTTACTAATGTGGAATAATACTGAATTTATTTTCTGTTTTTAACAGAGTAGCACAGGTGAGGTGCAATCATTTCCAGATTTTTTCCGAGTGACGCATTACAATGAGAAAAACAAATGGATAAATGAAGAAGCCGAACGATGCTATGTAAGTTTCAGTTTTTTTTAAAAAATAATTATTATTATATATGTTAATTTTTCTTTCAAATTCTAACATTAACTTATTTTTTTAAACATAACAAAATGATGGAACTCCAACATCAAACTCAGGAGACAGGGTCTGACTCGATACCAGATGAGCAGTTATCGCAATTGGTTTTCAAGAATCAGACAACTTACAACGTTGGCCTTGGCACTCGTAAGAAACCGACGTCATCTGCACGCAATACTGTTAATTCGGACAATGCCTCATCTCTTCGAGACCAGTTAGTCACCACCCAAGACCGGCTAACCACCACCGAAGACCAGCTAGTCACCACCCGAGAAGAGCTGAAGAAGACTAACGAGGAGCTACAACAGGTCAAGGTGGACCACGAGAAGAAGATAGAGCAGTTCGAACAACAAATGCTGGCTTTCCGCCAGATGTTGGAGGCCTCACTCAGTCAGGGTGCATCAGGCTCGTGCGCCCCCCATCACAGTAACAATAAATTTTATATCCATTTTGTATAAATATTTTGAACAAATAGTTTTAATATAATATGTATTTTTTCTTAAAAAAATTTCAATATAATAATAAAATAATTATTATAATATTTCGAAATTCTGTTATTAATCATGAATTTGTTTTCAATTAAATTGAATATTAAATTAATTATTTTAGACCAAAAAGCAGTAAATTAATAATTTTTTAAAAAAAACACATTTGTTAACTATTTTCGTCGAACTAGTCGACGCTAAATATTTTTTTGGCGTTGACAAAATTCGACGCTAATAGTTAAAAAATCACCGCTGTAAGTATACAAATATTATTTTTTAATATACTTTAGCGTCGAAACGAAACGACGCTAAAAGTCTAATTTTTAGCGTCGAATTATTTCGTCTCAATATCTGACCTATAGCGTCAGAAAATTTTATTTAGCGTCGAAATACATTGGACGCAAAATGATATTTTTTAGCGTCGAATATCTTTGTTTTGACGCTAAATATTATTCTCGTCCATGTTTCGGCGTCCAATTTTTGCGTCTAATTAATTCGACGCTAATTTACATTTGCGTCGAAATTTTATATTTTTGCATCGATTAATTTCGACACTAAAGAGCATAATTTTTGTAGTGAGGTATGTGTTCATCATTTTCTACGATTTGGTATAATTTACGAAACTCATGTATTCTTTAATATAGTGAAAACACTTAAATTTGTATACAGTCCAATTGAGATGAACCGTTATTCTTTTTGCTTTGGCATAATTTCCTAATAGTTACAATTTTTTATTTATTTATTATTTTTTTTTACTGATGGGAATAGACTAAAAGGCTATGTAGTGTCTATGATTAGGAAATCAATCAAACGAACACAATTTAATCAGGTGGGTTGAATGCTATCCTCAAGAAATGGATAAAAGAAAAGCTTAGCCAATCAAAAGGGAATGGCATTGGCTGTATATCTCTCTAGCTGAAACGAAAACAAAACAAGGTCTTGTCTGTTTAATAAGTGGCAGAAGAGAGAAGGGTTTCTTTTTGCAGAGCGCGCACGAGGGGGGGTATCAGTGATTTCATTTCAGTCGCTCCAGAATTAATTTTGTTGTTTTCCAATGTACATTTTTTCTCATTTGATGTCACTTTTTATTACATTGGAGTTTGGAGCAGCAGCAATTCATCTCCCTTTTCTATGTAACATACCTTTCTAATCTTGTCAAAGAGTCCCGCTATTGTTGTGGGGGCTCCATATGCCCTCAAGTTTATATCCAAAATCCAAAAGGACCAAAACTATTTTGGCCCATTTTTAGGGGAAAAAAATAGTAAAACAATAAGAGAGTGATGAGAGGCCCTACCTATTTGAATTGTAGCCATCTCCTTTTCTTACATGACATGAGACTTAGGGTTCTATGATAAATTAAAATAAAAAAAAAGTACAAAATTACCATATTGTTCCATTTACATTTTATTACTTTGCACCCATAATATATTTAGGGTGCAACTAGCTGCCAGAACCACTACATACCGAATTGATGATGAAAAGGAGCAAATAATTGGTAGTTTTATATATTGTTTTGATCACCACACAGATTCCTCGAGCCAATCATCATTTACAAGTTGAGAACCTACCCATATATATATATATTTATATTTATTTATTTATTTATATATTTATATCTTCTTCATATATGACCACACATACTGCTATACGTATGTATATTGCTCATCCACCATAATAACAATTCTTATTTCCATAGATATTTTGTTGGAGCATGCATACAATTTTTTTTATGATGGTCTAAGTCTCTAATTTATATATATTTTATTATTTCAATATAAAGAAAAAGAGAATCCAAATGACTTTATTACATCTATAAAACTAATTTTTCATTTAGCGAATCATCATTGATTAAACTCTAAGATGGATGAGAACAGTGTCTCAAGGCTAATAGAACCATGCATAAAAGGCTATGAGAACAATACTTATAGGCTAATAAAACTAGACGTAAAGATTATTGATAATATGTGTTTTTAATTCACTCACGTCATCGTAAATAATCAAACTCAATACTTATTTTATAGAGTACGGAGGTCTACCTATTTTGTTGGAGCATGCATGTTGTTAATATAATATATAAGCAATTCATTTAACAACCCTAGATTGGATCCAGCCATCAAGTCCCCACAGGTGACTCATCTAAACGAGGGGCCATGCCATGGCTGCCATCCCTTAATTTGTTACTAAAAAATATACAAAGATCGAGCTATATTGAAAAGAATTAATTGGAAAGACAACATCATTCTAGAGCATGATGCTTCTCACATGGCTACCCCTTTTAAGCAACCACTCCATTCCATTCCTTCATTTCCTCTCTCTCTTCTCTTTGTCCCCTTATCTATACTATATCATCTCTCTCTCTCTCCACTTTTCAAAGCTTCTTGCCATTCCTTTCATTTCAAATTAAGTCCCAATAATCGCCATCATGCCTGTCTCACCATATGAAGGAATAACCCTAGCTAAAAAGCATTGAAGCTGCATGCCTACGTTAGGGCACAAGGGCTGGCCTTTTTATGTCCTCCTCATATGCAACAACACCCACATTTTAAATATTAATTATTTATTTTTCTTCTTCTTCTTCTCAGTTGATTATCACTGGCTCTACGTGCATATATATATGAGTATGGTTCTTTATTTCTCAACTTGGGCTGCCTTGTCTCCTGGCAAGGAGCTCAATATATATTTTTTCTGTAATTGTAGAGCACAGTGACATGCTATAGGCTTCATTAGCTCACCCATCATTCTCTTCTCCCTCTGAAGTTGACACGTGGGCCCATTCTGGATGTGGAGTTTGATTATAACTTTAAAAACTATCTAGTACGTGAAAAAGCATAACATGCAAACATGCTTCTGTGTTTAGCAAGTTTGTTTAATTTTGTTTCCATGTTCTGGTTGTGGTTACAAGATATAATAAAAGATACAATAAGATACTGATATCATATGCTATACGATTGTTGTGTTCGAATTTCAAGGTCACGTTCAAATTCAATTGAGAACCTACTAGGCTATGGCTAAGGTTGAAGAGACGACTTATAGTGTGAGAGAGACATCATTAGAAAGCTTTGATCAGGAAATAAAATATATGAAAAAAGTACTTACATTCGATGTTTATTAGATAACACTGTAAATATAATTAAATTTTAACTGTTTATTATTATTATTATTAAAATATATGTGATAGAAGCAATGGCGAAACCATGATTTAATTCTAAGGATGACTAAATTTTATTAACAAACAAAACCAACATTAATCAAACGAAATACAATATCAAAAAAAATGTCATCATTTACTTAGCAAAATCTTAATTTTAGTGAATTTCTATTAAATCCAAAAAGTTACAATAAATTAAGGAGACATAATTAACTTCTTACAGTCACTACTTAATATATCTCTTATACAAAATAAAAAGACAAAATGATAAAAAAAGAATCTAATTAGGAAAATACTATGTGTTAAGGAATGTTCATGAATATTATTATGGAAATCTATATTATGGAATCAAGATCTAAAATAAAATTCCTAATAATATTCCTGAACATTCCTTAACACTATGAAACTTATATAAGTTGTGCCGTACGATTCTTCACAGCATAGAAATCATTAATAACCAAATCTTAATTTTGTGTGGGCGTAAAATTTTAAATTTGTTGGGGGGCTAAATATTAGATTTCAAGTAGGCTAATTTTTTTTAATTTTTATAGAAATTTTTAATTTTACTGTTTGCACATTTTTTGGTCAATGCGCGTGTAAGGTCCAAACCTCCCGAGATAAAGTCATAGTAAAGAGTGTTTGATTCTACGAAAATACCTTTAAGGGGCACAAACACACAAATTACAATTATCCAAATTATACAGTTAGGAAATTAAAATACTTGCTCATCATGAGTCTTCATTTTTTTTTCTCATTTTCCTTCTTCCACGCCTGGACATTTTATAGTGAAGAGTCTTGTCAACCGCTCGGGCGGTTTTGCTTTCCTTGGTTCAAGGACTCCCACATTTCATGCTTGCGTGTAACTGTTGGATCATGCATTTAACTGCTGAGTTGTGTGCTTTAATAACTTGCCAAATCGTGGGGGGTTACTGTCTAACCGCTAGATCGTGGGATCAACTGCAAAGTATCTGTTCGCATGGAATCGTCCTGATTGCTCTGCCCTTCATCGTCCTTCGTTTGCTGGTAGGTTCACTCTTCATTTATCATGATTCTACATGCATTGGATGACTTTGGATCTTCATTCTTCTTTTATCCCTTTTCGTCCTTTGGTACACCTTTCATTTTCGTCCTTCATAGACTCGTTCGTCCTCGTTTGTCCTAGGACGATTCATTCTACTAACATTTACACTGGACTTAGGCATGGGTAGCCCCACCCATGCCTACACCACTTTATGAAAATTTAGCACAGTTCAACATTGAACCCAAATTCGTGAAAAATTATAAAATTGAGGAGACCAATTATGGGACATATTGGAAAAATCATAATCTGTAGTTGTCTATAACAAAAATATGAAAACCTAAGGGGCCTATATGTAAAATTTCAATCCAGTACTTTATTCTTGTTGGGTTGTATGAAATTGAGGTTAAAATTGAATTCAGTACTAAGGATTTGACTAAGAATTATCTACAGTCTTCGATGGCCATTAGCTCACAAATACAGTCTGTTGAGCCCGTTTTTTTTAATTTATTTTTTGCACAAAGTCTAATAATGAAAATGATTTTTTTTAATCATTTTTTCTTTAATGTTAAGAGCATTCTAGCATTTTGTCAGTAGTTCAATTACTGGTTTAGAATTGATGACGAAAAGTTTTAACAGATCCAATTCCATGTATAGACTATAGACCACGAAAAGGGGGTTTATCTATGGGGTGTGAAAAGATAATGGTGAGGGGTAATAGCAATTTCCATTTTAAAGATATATTGGGCCAATAGTTAAGAGCATTATAAAGCTACAGAGAATTGGGCCAACAGCTATATATGGCTATTGTAAGGCCCATTAACATCCTGTAGAAATGGGAGATCATAGCCACCGCAAGGCGTAGTAATATATTACCGGCTGGCGCTGTTCTTCGGCTGGGTCTAAGCCAATGGCCAAAACGACACCTGAACCAAAGAGGAGAAAGATCTATCACCCGCCCCCTCGACGGTAATTTATTAATACGTCTGCAGTGGCTACGATTTTTCTTCTTTTTTTTTTGAATATTGGATCAAATTTGGTTAAATAATTATAATAAGCTTGGGTCTTGGGAAATTGACATTGAATGTATGTGATAGAATTTATTAACTTTGATGGGATTGGAAATAGATTTGAGACAATCTTCTTGTTCGTTGTTTTTGTTTCAATCTTTGCCGTGATGCTTGTCAGCATATATGAATGTTGATTGTGTGACTTCGATGAACAGTTAGATTGGGTTAGGAATTGGTATTTTTTGAGCTTACACGTATTTTAGTCAAATTACATTACCTTCCTTGGTGCGTTAAATATCGAATAATGCCTACAGTTTTTTTTTTTTTTTTTTAAACGTTGGAAATCGCCGTCAAATCACTCTAGCTGAGGTTAAGTGAACCAGGTTAAACCTCCGGCTGTCCAGGCTCTTATAACGCACCTCTATATTCGAACATAGGATCTAGAAGTCGGATCATAAGCCCTACATCACCAAACCACGCCCATTGGGGATGAATAATACCTACACATACAAAGTTGAGATACAACATTTGCATATGAACTGTTGTGGTATTATCAATAAAGGCTTCTGATACTCTAATTAAATCTAATTGTTTCAACTCAATGTGAAAGATTTGTATTGGTGACGCATCAGTTGGGATATTAACTTTATATCCCCAACTTTCTATTAATCTTATAGATACACTAACTACCTCTCTTCTCGATATAACTGCTTCGTATCATGCTAAATTTTGTTATTTGATGTGATTATTAAGAACTGTGCGTACTCTTTCTAAGTGATTGCATTAGTTTATGATTCAAAATTGGTTTAAAAATTAAAATATTATGTATTTCTTTTACTGCCGTCAATCAAGAGCTTCCAAAGATTTTTAAGATAATACTTTAACCTACTAAATTTATAGGTTAGAAACTATCTCTGGATTTCTTGGAATTGCATTTACCGTTGTACAAAGACTTTTAAATCTTTGGAACAGTTATGGGTCATATGGATTAGATGTTCTTCGCTTGATACCATGTGAACTTCGTTTCACAAATTTATTACCGATTAATCAGCCGAAAGTTTCTCTACACTTGTGCCAGTAAATTGTTTGTCAATGTTGGGTTTCTTTCTTTGTATGATTGATGCCGACAATGCAAATTCTTAATGTTGCCTTTCGCTTTCTTCAGAATTGCCTCTTCATCTGCCGCAGAAAAAGCCAGAGATGCAGCATCAACAAGTCATAAAACAGTAAGCATTTTCGTTTGTGTGTTTGTCATAGTATCTTGCAAACTCATTAAGCATTAGGATTTATAATGTGCTTCGATATGCAGGTTCCGGTATCTCAAACTAGTGAAATTAATGTCAGGATTCAACAAGCAAAAAACTTTGCAGTTGCACAAGCTCAGCAAGAGGGCTGCACTGCAAACTTCAAAATTTTCGATTCACCATTTGGGAATTTTCTTGTGCCTGTAATTCCAAGTAGAAAAGAACTATCTGGGTAGTTCTTATCTTTAATAATCTGTAAACATACTATGTTCTCAGAATTTTTTATACTCGTAGTAGAAGATTGAATCCCATAGAATCATGCTTGTAAGTTTTTGCGCCTAATCCGTCTTGAATTATCAAGACTGAAATTTCCTTGAAAAGAAAGGGCTCTCAGTCGCACACTAATATACGAGTAACTGTAGAGTCCAGTTGTATGCATGAAGCTTCCTTGAAGCTTCCCATCTTGTTCCAGCCAACTGCCATGCATGTGAAGGTGGCCAACATCTTTGACATGAAGAATGAAGCCAAATCACTTTAGGTGGTGATTGAAGAAAAATGGTGAACTTGCCATGAATCAAGGAGTAATTCATGGCATGAACAGTATTGATTTTTTGCTATAAATTATGAGCTCAATTGCAAGCTCAGGGCATCCCAAAGTGTGTGTAAGCTCCAAGTACAGAGCTAGAGAGAGTGAGGTTTTTTGTTAAGTTTCTAGTTGTAAACTTGTGTAATCTATTCTTGTAGTAATAGAAATACATTCGGTTTTTCTTCAAACACACTCTAAAGTGATCGGTGAATCACAACAAGTGGTATCAGTAGCTTTGGTTCTTCATTGGGGTCGAAAAACCGAAGAACGGAGCTCGGTTCGGAAAATTCGGGTTCCGGCAAAGTTGTCAAAAATTAACTTTGAGCATACCATCAGCTAGTTCACGTCGAAACGAGCACGATAATATTTTCCAGCGATCAAACGGAGGTCCAGGGAGCCCGCACGCGCCAGGAAGAGACTTCCCACGCGCCGACACTCGCAGCCATGCGCCTCACGCGCGCTGAAGGAAGAAGATGATACGTGTGGCAGACCTGTCAGCGCCACGTTAGCGCCCAGTCAGCGCCACATCAGCGCCTAGTCAGCAGACACGTCAGCGCCACATCAGCAGCCACGTGTCTGCCACGTCAGCAGACTGGTAAATTTCATTTAGCCCCCTGAAGTTTTGAAATTTACAGTTTTGCCCCATAACTTTTAGGAATTTTCAAAACAGCTCATGTGTCGGATTTAGACCAACGAAGTGTCTATTCCACCATTTTCGACCGTTCCGGACGCAACGGTGACCTCGGATTTGTGAAATTCAGCCCCAATTTTATTGTATTTACATTTTAAACTTTAAAACTTAAAATGGAAATTGGAGACTCGTCTTCTGGTGCAATGATTAAACTGGCTGCCACTAATTACTCCATCTGGAGACCTCGGATGATAGATTTCTTGCATTGTAAAGATTTTTTTGATGTCATCGAGTTGAAGGGAGTGAAACCAGAGTCTGTTAAGGAGTATGACTGGAATAAACTCAACAACAGAACTTTGGGTCAGATTAGGCAGCGGATCGGTCACAGTGTCTTCCACCACGTAGCACAGGATTCAGATGCTTACAGGATGTGGATAAAGCTGGAAGACATGTTCCAGGCCAAGACAGCTCGGAATAAAGCCCTGTTAATGAGGTGTTTGGTGAACCTGAAGCTACGGAGTGGAACTTCCGTTGCAGAACACACTAACGAGTTCCAGAGCCTCGTAAATCAGCTGTCTGCAGTAGACATACAGATGAGAGATGAAGTACAAGCCCTCTTACTACTCAGTTCACTTCCAGATAGCTGGGAGACACTGGTGGTTACTCTCAGCAATTCCGCTCCAGGAGGTAAAGTTACCATGCCTATGGTAAAAGATGTCATGTCGAATGAGGAGTCCAGGAGAAAAGATGTTGGCTCAGAATAGACAGAAGCCTTCGTCATAGACTCGAGGAGAGACATCAAGAAAGAGACAGAGAGAGGGGCAGAAGCACAACCAGAGGTAGATCCTCAGATGGAAGGAAACATACCTATAAGTGCTATCATTGTGGCATTGTAGGCCACCTAAAGAAGAATTGTCGAAAACTGCAACGAGAGCAGAGAGAATGCAATCACCAGCCAAAGAATGACGAAGGAGAGACACTGGTCGTTGTCCAAGCAGATGTAGCAATATGCTCCATACATGAAGAGACATGCCTTCACAACGCAACCCAAGATGTTGAGTGGGTGGTAGATACTGCAGCATCCTACCACGTCACTCCTCACAGAGGTTATTTCACAACCTACAAAGCGGGAGACTTTGGAGCAGTGAAGATGAGAAATATCAGTTCCTCTGGGATAGTAGGAATTGGTGATATTCAGTTGCAGACAAATGTCGGGTGTACATTGACCTTGAAGGATGTCCTGTATGTTCCAGAACTTCGGCTGAATGTACTCTCGGGGATAGCTCTTGACAAACAGGCTATGACAATCACTTCAGAAATGGCACATGGAGAATGAAGAAAGGTGTCATGGTTGTCGCCCGAGGACATGCTTGCGGCACACTATACAAGACTCATGTGAAAATTTGTGCAGACAGCCTCAATGTAGCTGAAAAATAGGCTTCTCAAAATATGTGGAACCAGAGACTCGGACACATGAGTGAGAGATGGTTGTCTACCCTGAACAAGAAGGAGCTTACAAAAGATCTGCACGAGTTCCTTGCAACCACTACTTGATTGGTAAGCAACGCAGAGTCTCGTTTGATTTCTCTTCAGAGAGAATATCAGAGTTGCTAAGTCTGGTGCACTCTGATGTTTGTGGTCCCTTGGAGGTTGATTCATTGGGCGGTAACAAATATTTTCTGACTTTCATTGATGATGCTTCTCGGAAAATCTGGGTGTATTTCCTCAAGACGAATGATCAGGTCCTAGATCAGTTCAAGTTGTTCCACGCCATGGTAGAGCATAAAACAGGGAAGAAGCTGAAGTGCCTTCGCACAGACGATGGAAACGAGTACAGTTTCAGGGAGTTCGAAGCCTACTGCATGAGACATAGCATTCGACATGAGAGAACTATTCCACACACTCCACAACATAATGGTGTCGCTGCAAGCATGAACCGCACCATTATGGAGAAAGTCAGAGGAATGATCAGTATGGCTAAAGTGCCAAAGCCATTCTGGGGAGAAGCTGTTCGTGCTGCCTGTTACCTGATAAACTGATCATCATCTGAACCGTTGAACTTGAAGATTCCGGAGAAATTGTGGTCTGGTAAGAATCCCTCCTACACTCACCCTAGAGTATTCGGTTGTTTAGCCGTTGCACATGTATCCAAGGAGCTCGGGAAGAAGCTCGATGCAAGGATAACTTCATGTATATTCCTTGGCCATGGAGATGAAGAATCTGGATACAGACTATGGGATCCGAAGGTGAAGATGGTCATCAGAAGCCAGGAAGTACAGTTTCTTGAAGACCGAACAATTGAAGACATTAAAATGCCCAGAATGTCTTCCAATACTAGTGCCAACAGAAATCCAGACCCAACACCAGCACAATTGGCCACATATATGGTGCACGAGGAAATTCCAGAAACAGAACCAGAGGAGGCAGATAGAGATGTTGAGCAGGGGGAGACACAGTCTGTTCCATCGGAAATTACAGAATAAAGTGTTGAGCAGGGGGAGCCGCAACCCACTCCACTAGAAGCTACAAGATCATTCACATAGATGGATGATGACAGACCTCCTGAAACCAGTGGACCTCAGACAAGAAGATCTGAGCGAAACAGGATTCCATCAACCAGATATCCGGGATCCGAATATATTCTGCTTACTGATGAGGGGGAGCCAGAGAGTTTCTTACAAGGTAAAAAGGTACTGAAGAACAAATGAGTGAAGAAACATGACAGCAAAACTGTGCAGAGACACAACAGAAGATTATTGTGCAGAGACACAGTGGATTATACTATGCAGAGACATAGCAGGAGAATATTGTACGAAGATGCAGTGAAGTGTGATGTGCAGAGACACAGCCGACATGTCAACAAAGGAACGGTGATCGAGACAAGCTAGAGTTGTGCATAGACATAGTCAGGATAGCTGTCAGATGACGATTGTCTTGGATGCAATTGGAGGGGGAGAATTGTAGAGTCCAGTTGTATGCATGAAGCTTCCTTGAAGCTTCCCATCTTGTTCCAGCCAACTGCCATGCATGTGAAGGTGGCCAACATCTTTGACATGAAGAATGAAGCCAAACCACTTTAGGTGGTGATTGAAGAAAAATGGTGAACTTGCCATGAATCAAGGAGTAATTCATGGCATGAACAGTACTGATTTTTTGCTATAAATTCTGAGCTCAATTGCAAGCTCAGGGCATCTCAAAGTGTGTGTAAGCTCCAAGTAGAGAGCTTGAGAGAGTGTGAGGTTTTTTGTTAAGTTTCTAGTTGTAAACTTGTGTAATATATTCTTGTAGTAATAGAAATACATTCGGTTTTTCCTCAAACACACTCTAAAGTGATCGGTGAATCACAACAGTAACAACCTTCATTCACATTCAATATCATGGGAGCTAACAATGTCCATATCTTGACAACAAAATATATTTGGCTTGTTTTGTAACTGCTTATTAACCACCAAGTTTGATGAACATATTCAATTTCTCTATTTTAGCTTTAGCTCTGGGGAAAGAATAAATTTTCGCAAGGATTCTCTCTTTGTAGCGTTGTAAAGTTTGCTTAGCTCTTTGCTAGTTTCATTCATAATGTTCCTCGCCAACTGCAAATTCGATTTTATCTTAAGGTTCCAATCCTATACGGAATTAAACAACTAATGTAATCTAAGACATGTCAAAGTTATAGCAATTAAGGTATAAATCAACAAGCACCCTTAAGTCTAAAGCAGATATAAATAAAGCAATAAATTAAAACAACAAAATAATCAACAAATATATTTTGTTGACGAAATGGAAAACTCTTGACAGAGAAAAATCACTACGGGTATATAGGTTAACAGTCAAATCCACAATATTGAGAAAAACTTACAATGATGGTATATGACTTATGGTGACAACTTAACCGACTCGAATACCTATAGACTATAATAACTCAAAGAACTCCCCGAGTCCGCACCAAGCGGCATTCTTCGGAACCTCTGAAGTATCTGAGTGAATCAACCCTGCGAACTCGCAACGTCAGAAATCTGACTACCAATCTTCCTCTTTTAGAATTCTGTAGGCTTAGGAAATTGGATTAAAGTTGTGTTTATGTGATGATAATTACCAAAGAACAATCTTACCAAAGCAAAGAAGACAATGAAATCAACGAAGTCTTCTAGGTTGATTGTCAAGAATGAAGAAACAAAATATATGGTCGCTCTTTAAATAGTGTTTCTTCACCTGGGTAAAATAGCTAAGTGTTTGTTTAAATATGTAGGATAAATATAGAGGTTTTCTTATATAAAACTGGTTTAAAACGCATTTATATTAACTCACTTACGCACGGGCATTCGAACGCCTCTCAAACGTGCCTCAAACACAAAGTTTATGCCCCCGAGCATTAGAACGATCCGACAAACGTTCCGCAAACGCACGTCACGGACTGATTTTGAGGTGCAATTTAAAACGCTTGTAACCTTCTCGTCCTTTTGCCAAATCGTGCGTTCTTTATATGTACATGATCGTCTTCAAGTATACTTTCTAATGACACTAACCTCATGTCAATTGGAGCTCTAAATCTTATGGAAAGTCCAAAAGAGTGAATGTCGTTTTGATATATCCATCTAATATTATCCAAATACTTGTCCAATTATTTTGAGATCTTCAAGACTCATTATAACTTAATTAAACTTATTTTGTTACGAAAATTGCCAACATGTAACATCAACAACTTACTCGCTAAGTTCGAAAATAAAAAATAACTCAAACACAACTCATTTAATAATCGTGTGGAAAATCAAAACCCTAACCTAACATGGAAGATAATTGAGTCATTCACTAACTAATTTAATACCAATTTAAATCGATTTATATTAATATCACTTATAACGAAAGCTTAAATCAAGAAACCACATTAAAATAAAATTAAAAATCCATAATTTCGAGTGACCATCAAAATTCATTAAAAATAAAAATAGTACTTGAAATTCAACAAAATATGACATCATTGAAAATGTTCATCCCTCAAAAGAAAAAAAAGGAAAATTATACCCAACTTTTGAGTATTGATTAAAATAACTTTATAATAATTTGGAAAAAAAAAAATTGACTACACATAATTATTTCATAAAAGAATTAGTAGCTCAATGACTTGAAACTCAAACTCGACACGATTATTAACCGGGTTGACACAGATACGACCATTTAAAATGAAAATTTTGATCATTTACACAGATACAACCATTTAATGAAAATGAAAAATTTGATCATTCAACTAATAACTAACTTAACATCGGAGATCAAGATAGAGTGCTTATGAGATGCTGGTTGTGTTTTAGAGTGGGCATGGTATCATCATTATCATATGGAATATGAAGAGAAATTGATTTCTTGTCCACCCAATGATTTTCAGTTTCACTCTTTCCTTTCCAATGATTCATTTCTGTTTACAAATTATAATCTATATACAAGTAATAATGATGTTTTTTGATGTGATCCTAGCTGCACCTGATTCGGTCCAGACCACAACCGATCCAGTCCATGTACCGGTTGGACCAATTACAAGACACAGAGGTAGGAGGATCAAAGACGCTATGGCAGGCCTGGCCCAACATCATGTAGTTGACTTGAACAAGCAGGTTCGAGACCAATTGGACTTCAAGGAAGAGGGTTCAAGAGTTATACACTTGACCCAAGTCATCGATTCAGTTATTTAGGCATATTTATTATTTATTTGCATGTATGGAACCAACGGGGATTACCGTTTTTTTATTTATTTTTGGGTTAGTTTATTTTAGTTATTTATGGGTTCAAAATGGGCTAGAAATTAGGATTTATGGGCTTTTAGTTGGTAATGGGTAGTTTAGGGCTATATTAGTCTTTTAGCTCTATTAGGTTTTGAGTATGATGCTATTTAAACTCAAAAACACCTCTTAATGAAGGACCCTAATTTTTGTGCGTGAATAGTACTTTTATTTCTTGATATTGAGAAATTTTATCATCGTTCAGTGATTGAACAAAAACTTATCAAATGGTTGGCATCCTTTGTGGCGTCCTATTTGCTGGCAAAATTCATCTGAGGCTATCTCCAAGGGTTTTCAATGACAGGTTCTTTGGGGGTCTACGGGATCTTGGATCGGGTTTCGTCTTTTCGTATCCTGTTTCGTATCAATTGGTAATCAGAGCCAGATTTCAGGTCTGACTTTTAATTATTTATCTCTATTTTTTTTTGCTTTCTTTTTTCCGTTTCTTCTTTGTTTCTGTACGTCTGTCAATTTTTTTTTTCTTTCCTTTGTTTTTCTGTTAGCATTCTGAAAAAAAAAAAGTAGGAGTTCACGCCTGCTGGAAAAAAAAAAAAAAAAAACCACACAGTTGACGTCTGTGGCTGTGACCATCCAAAAAAAAAAAAAAAAATCAAAGTCAAAATCAAATTTGTTGCTGACCACACATTAGAGTTGATAATTTTGGCTATTTGCTACATGTTATTATAAGTCTGTTTTGTTTATTTTCTTTTCTCTTTACTTCTTACTTTCTGGTATTATATATTCCTTTAGCTTTATTAGGTATTTTTGATTATCTTGCGTTGGGGTGAAAATTGGGTATTGATGATTGATTCGTTCTAGCGTCATCTTGATAAACTTATTTGAAAAAAACAAAAAACAAAAAAGCAAAACAAAACAAATTATCTTGTTTATGTTATTTCCTTTTGCACTCTAGTTTTAGGTTTTATTGATCGAGTGTCGTCTTTGCTTCTCGAGTCAAGTCTTATATTACTTAATATCCGTATTCCTTTGATTCCTTGTGGATTTTGCTGACTTTTTGGACTACACACGGATTGTGCAATCCATTGGTGGTTAGCGTTCGACATTGAACGGAGGTAATTTTTCGAAGAGAGTGTTTGAGAGAGAGTGAAACATGAGAGTTCGTGAGGTTTTCTTTGTTTAATTTATTTATTTCTTATTATTACTAATTTGTTTGTTAAGTAAGATGGCAGAAAAAGATATGGACGTTGATGGAAGGTTTAAAACCATGGAGCATAATATGGCTGAATTCCGAGAGATGTTTGGAACTATGAACGCGGCGATAGAGAGGTTGTCGAGGGAGGTTACTAGTCTTCAATTCTCTGGTGGTCAGAAGGAGGTTGAGGGGCCACAACAATCTAGGCAGGAACATGCAGAGCAACAACCACCTAGGGTACCTATACATGAGTTTGAGGCAGAGAATAATCTGGATGATATGGAGGAGTTGGATGAGTTCGAAGATGAGGAGGTTAGGAATAGGCCGCGAGATAGGCGGTATGAGAGGAGATATGACAGGTGGGATAGGAGGTTTGATGAGCAGAGAGGCTTTCAGAGAGGAGATAGAATGGCCTATGGGGGAGAAAATAGACGATTTGATGATAGTTTGGTGACAGATTTGGAGATAGATATGGGAGAGATGCATATGATGAGCATAATTATGTCTATCGGAGGGAGCCTGACATGAGAGATCATGGTAGGAGAGATGATATTGATGGTGACCTAGGCAGTATCAAGATGAAAATTCCATCTTTCCACCAGGAAATGATCCAGAGGCGTATTTGGACTGGGAAAGGAAGATTGAGCTGATCTTTAATTGTCATAGATATTCTGATGAGAAGAAGGTGAAGTTGGCTGCAATTGAGTTTACAGACTATGCGGTGATTTGGTGGATCAGTTGGTAACTAATAGGAGGAGGAACCATGAGAGGCCGTTGAGACTTGGGAGGAGTTAAAGGCTCTCATGCGTAAGAGGTTCATTCCAAGCCACTATTATAGAGAATTATATCAGAAGCTACAACATTTGTATCAGGGTTCGAAGAGTGTTGAGGATTATCATACAGAGATGTAGGTAGCAAAGATTAGGGCGAATATGGTGGAGGATAGAGAAGCCACGATGGCTCGGTTTTTAGGAGGGTTAAATAAGGAGATTGCAAGTGTAGTTGAGTTGCATCATTATGTGGAGTTGGAGGATATGCTACATATGGCGATCAAGGTAGAAAGATAGTTGAGGAAGAAATCTGCATCTAGATACACTACACAGGGAACTTCTGCTTGGAGGGGGAAGTGGCCTAGTAATGAACGGAGAGATGAGGGTTTCAATAAGCCCAGGGCTGATAGTGGTAAATGAAAGGAAATGGAGGCAGGTAGAGTTAAGGTTAAGTCTGAAGTGGTAATTCCAAAATCCAAGGAGGTAAAGTGTTTTAAGTGCTTAGGTTTGGGACATTATGCATCACAGTGCCCCAACAAGCGAACACTAATAGTGAAGGATGATGGTAATATCGATTCCACAGATGAGGAGGTGGAAGATGAGATGCCTGCATTAGAGGATGCTAATGATGATGAGGGAGCAGCATACCCACTAGATAACCTGTCGCTTGTGTCTAGGAGAGCATTGACAACACATATAGTTGAGGAGGAGACCGAGCAGCAGAGAGAGAATATTTTTCATACTAGGTGTAGCGTGAATAGGAAGTCATGTAGTATGATCGTAGATGGGGGTAGTTGCACCAACGTGGCTAGCACAGCATTGGTGGCAAGATTGGGATTGTCATGTTTGGCCCATCCTAAGCCATATAGGCTACAATGGCTTAATGAGTGTGGTGAGATCAGGGTGACCAAGCAGGTATTGTTGACTTTTACCATTGGACCTTACACGGATGAGGTGTTGTGTGATGTGGTACCAATGCAGACAGGGCACATACTTTTGGGGAGGCCGTGGCAGTTCGATAGGAAGGTGATACATGATGGGTTTCGAAACAAATATTCTTTCCAGCATAAGGGCAAGCCCATTACATTATACCCTTTGACACTAAAACAGGTTCATGATGATCAAGTCAAATTACAGTTGGAAAGGGAAAGAGAGAGAGAGAGAGAAGCCGCATCCTTGGGGAATAAGAGTGATAATAGTGAGAAAATGAGATCTAAACACGAGAGTGGGGAAAACACTGGGATTAGAACTGAGAGTAACCCAAGGGAAATGGGGCTGAGGGAGAGAGTGAGAAGAAATGGAGAGTGAAAAAGAGTTTTTATCTTGGTGAGGGAGAAGTGAGGAGAGCCTACAAAGCTGGCAAACTCATGTTGCTGCTAGTGTATAAAGACACACCACATTTTTCTTTACTTACTAACACTAACAATTCACTTCATGTTTCTATTTCTTCTTTTTGCAGGAATTTGAAGACGTACTCACAGAGGACATTCCTAATGGGCTTCCACCCATTCGAGGGATAGAACATCAGATTGATTTCGTGCCTGGATCTGTCATTCCTAATAGACCCGCATATAGGAGTAATCCTGAGGAGACCAAAGAACTTCAAAGGCAAGTTGAGGAGCTGATGGAGAAGGGTTACGTACGAGAGAGTATGAGCCCGTGCGTAGTACCAGTGTTATTAGTGCCTAAGAAGGATGGGACGTGGCGTATGTACGTGGATTGTCGTGCCATCAATAATATCACGGTAAAGTATCGACATCTCATTCATAGGCTAGATGATATGTTAGATGAACTACATGGATCTAAGATTTTTAGTAAAATTGACCTTAAGAGTGGATATCACCAGATTCGTATGAGAGAAGGTGACGAGTGGAAGACCGCTTTTAAAACTAAGTATGGGTTATATGAGTGGTTAGTAATGCCTTTTGGTTTAACAAACGCCCCTAGTACTTTTATGAGACTTATGAACCATGTGTTGCGTGCATGTATAGGGAAGTTTGTAGTGGTCTATTTTGATGACATATTAGTATACAGTAAATCTTTAGATGAACATGTAGATCATTTGAAAAATGTGCTTGATATTTAAGAAAAGAAAGATTATTTGCTAATTATAAGAAATGCACATTTTGCATGGATAGAGTCGTTTTTCTTGGTTTTGTAGTGACTGCAGATGGCATAGAGATGGATGAAGAGAAAGTTAAAGCGATTAGAGATTGGCCAACACCTACTACAGTGTCTGAGGTTAGAAGCTTTCATGGATTAGCGAGTTTCTACAGGCGCTTTGTGAAGGATTTCAGTAGCATAGCCGCACCATTGACTGAGGTAGTCAAAAAGACTGTTGGATTTCAGTGGGGTGAAGCTCAAGAGAGTGCATTTCAGACTCTCAAGGAAGGTTATGCAGTGCACCAGTTCTCGCACTACCTAACTTTGAGAGCACATTTGAGATAGAGTGTGACGCAAGTGGAATATGTATTGGGGCAGTATTGATGCAAGAGAAAAGACATATTGCGTACTTCAGTGAAAAGTTGAACGGGGCAGCGTTGAGGTATCTTACGTACGATAAGGAGTTGTATGCACTTGTTCGAGCACTGGAGAATTGGCAGCATTACCTATGGCCTAAAGAATTCGTGATACACACAGATCATGAGAGTTTGAAACACCTTAAAGGGCAAGGAAAACTGAACAAGAGGCATGCTAAATGGATGGAGTTTGTAGAGACATTCCCGTACGTCATTCGCTACAAACAAGGTAAGGAAAATATAGTTTCAGATGCCTTGTCACACATGTATGTTTTACTTACTTCTTTAAGTGCTAAAATGTTAGGATTTGAATTTATTAAAGAGCTTTATGCATGTGATGTGGAGTTTTGTGATATATATGCTGCATGTATTAAATCTGCATTTAGTAAATTCTATCAGCATGAGGGACTTCTGTTTAGAGAAAATAAGTTGTGCATTCCTTCTTGTAGTATGCGTGAGCTATTAGTGAGAGAGGCTCATGGAGGGGGACTAATGGGACATTTTGGAATTAGTAAGACCCTAGAAACCTTAAAGGAGCATTTTTATTGGCCTAAGATGAAACGCGATGTAGAGCGAATTTGTGATCGGTGTCTCACTTGTAGAAAGGCCAAATCTAGGGTGAAGCCTCATGGATTATATACTCCATTACCTGTACCTAGTGAACCATGGGTAGATATTTCGATGGATTTTGTGTTGGGTTTACCTAGGACTAAACGAGGTAAGGATTCCATTTTTGTAGTGGTTGATAGATTTAGCAAAATGGCACACTTTATTGCATGATGATGTGATCCTAGCTGCACCTGATTCGGTCCAGACCACAACCGATCCAATCCATGTACCGGTTGGACCAATTACAAGACACGGAGCTAGGAGGATCAAAGACGCTATGGCAGGCCTGGCCCAACATCATGTAGCTGACTTGAACAAGCAGGTTCGAGACCAATTGGACTTCAAGGAAGAGGGTTCAAGAGTTATACACTTGACCCAAGTCATCGATTCAGTTATTTAGGCATATTTATTATTTATTTGCATGTATGGAACCAACGGGGATTACCGTTTTTTATTTATTTATTTTTGGGTTAGTTTATTTTAGTTATTTATGGGTTCAAAATGGGCTAGAAATTAGGATTTATGGGCTTTTAGTTGGTAATGGGTAGTTTAGGGCTATATTAGTCTTTTAGCTCTATTAGGTTTTGAGTATGTTGCTATTTAAACTCAAAAACACCTCTTAATGAATGACCCTAATTTTTGTGCGTGAATAGTACTTTTATTTCTTGAGATTGAGAAATTTTATCATCGTTCAGTGATTGAACAAAGACTTATCAAAGGGTTGGCATCCTTTGTGGCGTCCTATTTGCTGGCAAAATTCATCTGAGGCTATCTCCAAGGGTTTTCAAGGACAGGTTCTTTGGGGGTCTACGGGATCTTGGATCAGGTTTCGTCTTTTCGTATCCTGTTTCGTATCAATTGCTACTGATTGAGATGATGGGATTGTCATGCCCAACTTTTTTTTTTTTTTTGCGGTTTTGTTGAATATATTCTGTCTCTAAGTTTGTATATATATATATATAATAAAAATGGAAGTTCTAAGGAATAGCAGCCAATGTTATTTAAACTAGCCTAGATTGGTTCATGGTCTGAGTTTCTGTTTATGGTTGTGATTTCAGAAATTATTTGACTTTATTGCTGCAGCACTTGCAAAATTTGTTGCTACTGAAGTTGTAGGATTTGATGAGTTGCATCAGGCGATCTTATAAAGTGGACCAAGGGCTTCTTTATAGAGGATACGGTTAGTTCTAATTACCTTAGTCTCTGTTTTTACTATATTTTTCAAAAGGATTCTGCAATTGATATATGTGGTCATTTCATTTCCATCCTTTCTCATTGTCCATAATAAATGTCAAAGTTTCAATGTACAGCCACAGCTTCTTCGTATTGATGAAGGTGATTTCTTCGTATTGGGAAGAAATTGAAGGATATATTAGAATTAGAGGTCTTATTATACTCTGTTGAAATTTTGATCGGACACCTGGATACGGGCTATTGGTTGAAATACCAGCACACTATATACAGCTTGGTCAAAATGCAAAACCACATACTGTATATAGGTTTGGTTTGCCTATAGCAAAGGATACAGATTCAATTCCCTTTATTCTCAAAAGATATTATTAATTTGGCGCAAGGGTAATAAAGTAATATGAAAGATAAATGTTTTGGGTGATTCCAGGAGAAAGACCAGTTCAAATTAAATCAAACTGTAATGTTGAGGCTCATAGGTTAGCTTAAGCTTTCTGCTAGAAACCAAGTTCATAGTTACCATCCATCAGGATTCAGGACACAAAAATTTGCATCCAGCCTAATGATGGTAGAAATTTGCAAAACAATTCAAAAATAGATAGATGATATAAGTTGTATACTACTGTGCAGCTAAACCAAATATGTATGAATTTTCACCATTCAGTCTCTGCATATTCAAACATCCCATTCCACCATTACCAGCTATAAATTTTCAGTTGCGAGAATACAAGGTTTCATAACGGTGGTACTACTGAGAAGAAGAATGTAGAATGAACCTGATTTGAGGGCAAAACAATAGCTTACACGAAGCCATGAATCAATGAAAACTTTTATTTTGGTAGGCGAAAAAAAAAACACATAACCCATTGGGAACTAGAAAGAGCCTGTACCACAACATGGATGATGGAACAGGTCCCTTCCATTGTCACATGACATCCCCAGAATCCTCTGCCTAAACAATTTAGACTGGCACCACAAGCCCCATTAAACACATTCATATGTTCAAAATAAAAGCATTTGTTAAAAATGTATAATCATAAATCATTATGGCAAATTTCAAAAAGTAGTCAAACATTTTCCAGTTGAAACCAGCTTCTTGACATGCTTGTGAAGCGTCAATAAATAGAAGATGAATCTCGAATGAAATATGACAGATCAATAAAATATTTCTACTTGGTGCTAAGAAGTTCCATTGTACATGATAAAAAGAATAACATTATAAGTTGTTATCTAGATTATAACAAAATAAAAAAATCATTGAATCTTAACCAGGGTTAAAAGATACAAACTCCATAACTTTAACAAAGGGGATTATGTCCACCAACATCGAAATTTGCATGATAAGGACCTCAATATCATTAGAATGCAAAGCATAGCTAAAATGCCACAGCTAATGAAGAATAAAATGCCAGAGGTGCATAGAGACAGATCAAAACAAAACAGAGCATAAAATTCTTCGATCTTTCAAGATACAGAAAAACAAAACACATTAAGATAACTTAACAAATGAAAATCAAAAGAGAAGCCTTACTTCCATAGTTCTACCATTTAAAAACATGTTAGCAGAACCTCATCTCTGAAAAAGCAAGCACATTATATTTTCACAGATCTTAATTTCAACAACTGCTACACTTTTATAAATTTCCAGGCAACTATGTTGTGATTCAGTAACCACTGACGTACTCTATTACAACAACAAAAATTTGCTTCACCGATTCACAATTTTCTTGCAAATGATAAAATTGGACAAAAGAAACCCAGAAATTGTGTTTCCTATATGTCTTCTTAATATCTGAGCTTCAGAAACCTCCAAAAAAGGAATAAAGTCAGTCAAAATTGAGCTCAAAATAATAGATTCCATCTGAATTATTATACAAAGATGCCACTAGAATTACTCAGACAAAAACAAAAACAGGGCATGGCATGGCATACAATCATTCATTGATTAAACATAAATCATCACGCTCACACTTTGTAACTACTACATATTGATGCTAAAAATTAAAACTTTAATCTCATGAATTTAAGACCTCACACTTCACTTGTACTCATAAGTGGGCACCGGAGGCGCATCAAAGCTCTCCAGAATCTCCGTCTTGCTTCCGCCGCTTGCTGCCGATTCATTCTTTTTACCTCCACTAAACCACCCACCAAACCAACCCAAACCAGAATCCGAAGAATCCGATGACTCTGATACTTGTACGGGCTGACCCGGAAACCCGGAAGGAAACCCGGGTCCACCGACCATCCCAGGAACCGGCTCCTGTTCATCCATCATAACCGGCATATTTTGCGGCCCGCTGAGGACTTTATTGAGCATGATCCCTGCTCCTTCAATCAAAGCCAAAAGAACGCCGCCAAATAAAGCCGATCGAGCCGAGGCGGCGGGCCCCTGGCGCATGGAGAGAAAACCACCGGTGGCGGCTCCGGCGAAGATGGAGTTCCAGGGATCCTCTTTCTGGCGTAGGTAGACCATGGAGCAGTCGAAGGTCGAGAACAGGCCGCCCCACACCGCGAAGCTTCCGCCAACACGCGGCGCGTTCATTCGGACGGCTTGGGTGCCGCCGACGAGGCGGGTGCCGCTGGGTGAGTTGTAGATGCCCTTGAGAAAGTGGAAAGCCGAGCCGCCAATGGCTCCCATACCGAACGCGCCGCCTACGTCATCGAGGATCCGATCGGGGCATGGCTCTCGGGACGTCTCAGGGGTTCCCATCGAAGACGGAGGCTTTGTTTTGTTTGTTAAGGAGTCGGAGATTTTTTAGCTGTTTTAACGATGTCTTTGGTCTCGAGACGAATTTAGGTTTTGTGTAGGAGAGGGGTTTGTGGGGGCCACTAGTTTCGGGGAATTTACGGAAAGGTCCCTGAAGAAACAAGGGCATGAGATAATTTTAATTGTGAATGAAAATTTTTACAAGTTTTTGAATAATAAAATAATCTTTCAAAAAAATTCAGAAAAATTAAATTATTATGCTTAGAGTTTGTCATCAAGTGTGCTATTTGAATATACATTCATTATGATTTTCTTGAAATTATGTTTAAAAAATAATAAAATAAGATTATGAAATAAAATAGGAGTATTTTACATTATTAAACTCTTAAAATAACTGCAAACTCTACTCCAAAGCTCAAAATTTTAATGCGAAGTAAAATAAATATTTTAATTCCCAACATTAATAGCACATAGTTTTGTTGGTTTAAACAGCCCTTATATATTGATTTATCTATACTTGTGCTATGCAATTAGGATATGTTTGAATTGATATAAGTGAATGATTTATAATAAAATGTAATATGGTAAAATGAAATGAAACAAAATAGAGTATAACGTATTATAATCTTATTTTGAAAAAAAAAGTTTATAATATAATATTTTAAAATATTATTTAGTAAATAAATAGTAATGGAATTGAATGAAATTAAATAGGTTTTAAAGTCAATTGCCTTTTTAGATTCTAAAAATTAAATAATTATTATAATATTATTTTCTGAAGAGCCGATTTTATAGTCACAGGTGAAAGCGGTGAAAATGAGTGATAAGATTTCATACCTCTCGATGGGTTTTATGTTTGATTCTCTAAGGTCCAATTTTGATCTGGGCAGGAAAATATGTGCATGATGGTCCAATAAAAGGTTTATGCAAGATTATCACTCCAAAACTTAAGTTAAAAGTGTTCTAAAGATCAGTTTACAGTTCTTTTTCTTCTAAGATTTTTTTAAAAAGATTTATCTGTTCTTTTTTACATTTTTGTGAATATTTTTTCATATTCCTATATTTTTTATTATGTTCCCATCATCCCACATTTTTTCAAGCCAGCTGGCTTATATAAAGGATTTTTAGGTTGAGTTGTCAACATATAGTATCCATTGATGGACTAATGTGAGATGCATGTTGAACATCTATCATATACCATGCTGATATGTAAAATTAGGTGGCATAACATCTGACATTATGCATGATATGTAAAGATAATTGGATTGTCACTAAAGTCCACTGACTTTAAAAGTACACCGAAGTGATTGACATCACTCCAAAATGAAAGTACACCGGAGTTACTGGTTTGGAACCGAACCGAACCGGTCGGTTTCCGGTTCCACAAGTGTGGAACCGGAACCTTGAACCGACCGGTTCGAACTTTTTTTTTTTAAATTTCGAAAATAAATTAAAATAAATTACATTAATTTAATAAATAAATAAAATTATTAAATTGAAGAAACGGTTCCGACCGGTTCGCGTTGGGGTGGAACCCCAACCGAACCGGTCATTCACGGTTCTAGTTCCGGAACCGGAATCATAATCGGTTGGAACCGGAATCGTCCGGTTCCAACCGGTTCGGTTCCGATTCCAAACCGGAACTGTGGCCGGGTCTAGTTGACATCACTCCAAAATGGAAGTACACCGAAGTTACTGACACCATTATGAAATGAAAGTACACCGAGTGACTGACATCATTCCATAATGAAATTACACCGGAGTGACTGGCATCACTCCGGAATGAAAGTACACCGGAGTGACTAGCATCACTCCGAAATGAAAGTACACCGGAGTGACTGGCATCACTCCGAAATGGAAGTATACCGAAGTGACCGACATCACTCTTGAAAAACTAATATCACCTCAGAGTGACTGACATCACTCTGTAAAGGCTAATATCACCCCAAAATGGCTGATATCACCCCCAAAATGGCTGATATCACCATGGAATGACTAACTTCACCCCGAAATGACTAATATCACCCCGGAATGACTGACATCGCCCCGGTTCGTCAGCTTAGTATATATGTTTCCTCGAGGGTTTTAGGGGTTTTGAAGATCTTCTAGACTTTTTCTGTCTACTATTATTGTTCATAAGAAGAACCATTTGTTAGACATTATGTCCCATAGCGTCACTGTTTATAAATGATATTGTATTATTGTACAAAATTAACTATGTGATAATGAAATTGCCTTTTGCCATTTTGTAAATATTATTTACTTTGATATATAAATGGCGAAAGTCCATATGATTAATACCGGATTGAGATGATATGAGACAGTATCAATCCATAAAGGTTTGATCATTAAATATCCCTAGTCGGAGTATTATCAAGATCGGACATCGATAATGCGGAATAGACTAGTATTGCGCTTGTGCACGTTGTGAGGGCACAACGGCATAGTTCTCATATATTTAAGTATTGGATACTTATGCAAGTGCGATAGGAGGTTGTGTTTTTACCGATGGTACGGAAAACAGCTTCGCTCTGGATAGACCCCGCGGAATCCCATTGGTAGTATGTCTGCGTGTCTATGGGAGGCCGCATCAGGGTAGGTGTATATGGTCTTAACCTGAGACTTACATCGCTAGTACTTGCGACAATCGGTAAACTTTGGTTTTGGTGGTTGGGGACCTTAACCGGTTCTGTGTACACCTCTTCTGGGTTTATCGAGAATCGTAGTGTACTGGATGTGATGTCGAGATGGAAGTATCGCTTCAGACATATGGAGGTGATGATCACGCAGGACACAGAACTAGTACTCTATAAAAGGTTGCAACCGTCGGGACAATATGACCAGGTCAGGATTGTCCGATTTAAAGAGACTAGTTGCTTGATGTCCGATATATGTTTCGTACGGGGCAGACACATCTCCAGCCCCAGGCCTAACATGTGATCATCCGATACTGGATCGATGTACGCAATACTACGGTATATTACACTTGATATAGATCTTATATTCCTATAAGAATATTTCTGGAGAATTGGGTAGGCATGACGCTTTGCTAGAAGCCAACCTTGTCTTGTGAATCGGTAAGAACGTAGTACAAGGTACGTACGTGTTCGGATTATCCGACGACCGTATTTACTGCCAACATGTCCGGAGATCTCTTGGGTCGCTTCCTGAAGATTCACCTATGATATTTGATTCGGACTTAATTAATCTTGGATTAATTGCGGAGAAACTTTATCTCGGATAAAGTGCCTTATTTAGAGAGAGAACGATTAATTAGAATTAATCGATAAAATTATTATATTCGATATAATAATCGAAATTCGATTTCGACGCGAAATTAAAATTAGATTTTAATTCTGGCATACGAGTTAATTTAGAATTAGTTCGTTAGCGACGTAAATAATAATTACGCCAGGCGCAATTATTTATTTAAATTCGATTTAATTAACGTCGCGACGTAAGTTCGGTATTTCGGAAATATCGAACCCGAACGCGTGAGTGCACGTGGGCCCACTTTCATTTGGAAACGTGTGGGGCCCACATGACACATGTCATTATATGTATTATTTTATTGATAATGCATTGCATGGTGATAGTGTACAATACACTCAATTGTATTGCATGGAGTTTGAGTGTTTGACACTCTAAGCCATTGCATGGTTGGTGTCATAATTTTATTATTAATTTAATAAACATTATGGCATAAATATAAATTGATTTTTGGTAACAAAAATTAATTTAACAAAAACTCTCTTCTCTCTCTAATGCCGAAACCTGAAACAGTTTTGGGGTCTCCATTTTCTTCAATTTTTGTTGCAAAAGCTTGAAGATATTGTGGTTGTTTGGAACATCTATTCACATGCAAGGCTAGCACCTTCAAGGGATCATAAAGAGGTGATAGGGAAACCATCATAGAGCTTGGAATACACAAAGCTTGGAGCTTTCCACCTTCTTCTCCTCTTGGCCGAATCAACCAACACTTGGAGCTTCCATTTGGTTTGATTTTCTTCATCAACAAAGCATTGTAAGTATGATTCCGCCATACTTCAAAGTTCTATATATATTCATTTATTATATTTTATATGCTTAATCTTTCCTTGGGACATATTATAGAAACCAACACCATTTGTGTGGCAACACGTAGCCAATGGTGTAGAGATAAAATTAGGCACCTACATTCCCCCCCCCCCCCCCAAATCAGACCGTTTATTTCCAATAAACAGTTCTAATATGTAGACACGTGTCGTGACTCTTAGTTTGATGGGCATTAATTGCCTTTGAAAATTGGCTAAGTCATATGTTAGGAACTGCCAATGTATTATTTTCAATATCAGCAAGCGATACTTGTTTTTAAAAATAGAACTTTCTTCCTTAACTTCTTAGGATTTTCAATCCCATTTACTATTTATAGGAAAAAAAATTATCTTAATTATTGGATTTTTCAATTGATTTGTTCATTGGTTACTATGTAACCTACTTGTGGATGCTCCATTCTTATTGAAAAATTAAAAAGTTAGTTATTGCATAACTTTTTTATAAAAGGAATTATTACTCTAATTTAGTCATTTCTCCCATGAATATAAACTAGTGGGTATCTCATCTGATTTTAAAATTTGGTTACTGCATAACCGAAACTATAGGTACCCCACAAGGGAAATAATCACTACGTGATTTTTTTCCCAGTGTAGCCATTGGCCCATTGCATTATTGTTTTGGTGGATACTCCCCCTTATGAGTTTATTACGTAACTAATGTTATGGATTCCTCACGTGAGAATTAATCATTGCGTGATTTTATTTTCCATTTTAGTCACTATGTGACTACTTTTTTGGGATTGGGAGAATGTTCCTTTGTGTCCGAAGTGTGAGTACATCGTTGATCATTTTACTTTTCTTGCTTGCTTTGTAATTGTTGGACAAATTGGATATAAGCTCACCGAATGATGATACTTCTGAAGCTTAGGATCCTATAGGCACTGCATTTTTGCATGTAAGTCCTTATGATGAGTCTCATTTGGAGACACTACCTTTTAAGTCACGGAAGTCGCGGGAAACGAATGTCGGAATGGGAAATTCAGAATAAGTATATCATCAGATTCAATTTGCATGTTCACTGCTTTCTTTCGTGCTGCGTTCGTGAACACGTTCGAACGTCAAGCAGGTTGCGGGCATTCGTGCAGCGTTCGAATCGGCGTTCGAACGGTGTCGGTACTTCTGGTTTTGCTGCTAGCCTCACGCCAAGTCCTTTGCCCCACCAAAACCCACCCAAAAATAATTAAAACATTTAAAATATGTCACAAATTAAAATAATATTTTCCCTAAATTAAATAAATCAAATAAAATCTAAATAATCACCTACTAAAATAACAAATCCACTTACATAAACAAAACAAATCATATACCAAACTAAATAAAATAAATAAACAAATCAAATAAATCTATTCCTAATTTAAACAAATCATGTCCCCAATTAAATATATTTTTTCCTTGTGTGACACTAATTAAATGGTATCCCTTTTATTACACAAATCTTATTCATTTTCAAACATGGATTCACCTTACCCTTTGCCTATAAAAGAAACTCAAATCCAACCCTTAGAACCCCTAGCACATTCACGCATAATACAAGCCAAAAGCAACAAAGAATTCTCTTCTTCTTCCTCACTCTCAATAGCCGAAGATCACACCCCTAAAATAGCAAGCCCCCACCGAAAATCATAAAACCAAAACAACTCCATCCATTGCTGAAAACACTAAACCAAAACACCTACATTGCCACACAAACACAACCTGAAACTATCCTATGATATCACCAAAACAGCACCCTAATAACAGCCATTCACGTCACCGAAACAGCCCCTTACATCACCAAAAATAGTCTCTAAAACTGCACCACCACATCACCGAAAATAGTCTCTTAATATAGTGAAAACAGTGACTAGAAAATATAGCAAAACAGCAGCAAAACAGAGGAAACGACGACCCAAAACAGCGAGGCAACGGACGTGAGCAATAGACCAGTGAACCAGAGGAGTTGCGGAGCATCAACCCTTCCGACGGCCGTGTAACGCGCTTTCGAGATACGACCTAAGAGGTTAGACCTGAGGGCACCATTCCTTTTATTTATTTTCTTACTTTATTTCGCATGAGTATTGTGGGTTTGTGCATGATGTGATTTCCGGATGAACGGAATATGTGTTCTCTCTTGTGGTATATCGGATGGAAACCCGGACATAAATTCTGTAGCCGAATCCGAATGGACGGTAGTACGGTCTGTACTCGGGATACAACGCCACGTACCGCTTGAGAGACACACATATTTCGTTTCATCCAATTTTGTGTTTGAGCATGATTTAGTCGCTAGTATGTTATTTATGTTTAAGCATGATTTAGTCATTTTCGCTTTATTTTCTACACGTTATTTGTTTTTGTATTGATGATGTAGTGCGCATGAGCTTAGTATGTTGGTCTCAAAGGTTCTTTATTTGAGGGAAGAAAAATCCAAAAGGCTACCTTTACGACAATACTTTACCGCGCCAGACGGAGTATGTTTGATTGAATGTGATATGTGTTTAATCGAGCATACGAGGTCTTATATTATTGTTGTCTTTATTTTATATGCACGGTAACATAATGCGCATGGGCTAACTAGGGTGGATTCAAGGTCATCTATTCGAGGGAAAATGTCTGAAGGCTACCTTTACCACGATGTTTTGCCGCGCCTTTTATTATGTCATTTACCCTTTGCATATCGTTGCTTTATTTACGAATGTATTGCATTCTTGTGCGCATGGGCTAACTAGGGTGGATTCAAGGTCCTCTATTCGAGGGAAAATGTCTGAAGGCTACCTTTACCACGATGTTTTGCCGCGCCTTTTATTATGTCATTTACCTTGCATATCGTTGCTTTATTTACGAATGTATTGCATTCTTGTGCGCATATGCTAACTAGGGTGGATTCAAGGTATTCTATTCGAGGGAAAATGCCTAAAGGCTACCTTTACCATGATGTTTTGCCGCGCCTTTTATTATGTCATTTATCATTTGCATATCGTTGCTTTATTTACGCATGCATTGCATTCTTGTGCGCATGGGCTAACTAGGGTATATTCAAGGTCCTATATTCGAGGGAAAATGCCTAAAGGCTACCTTTACCACGATGTTTTGCCGCGCCGGATGAGGTACACCCGATTGAATGGGAATGAGTTCAATCGGGCACATGGGGTCCTACATTGTAGATTTACTTATCTATGTATGTTTCACGTTATTCATCATGCATCATGTCATGTCCCGTTCGAACGCGTTCTCGAACACTATACGAACGCGAACCTTCTGTTTCCCGTTCGAACGCGTTTACGAACGCTACTCGAATGCCCCTGCATTTTGTTTCATTAGGTCTTTTCTCGTTCGAACACGTTCTCGAACGGTATACGAACGCGAACCTTTTATTCACAGTTCGAACGCGTTTACTAACGCTACTCGAACGCGCACGTATTTTCTTTGTTTTACCATGCATCAGGTCTGGTCCTGTTTGAACGCGTTCTCAAACGCTACACGAACGCGAACCTTTTGTTTACCGTTCTAACGCGTTTACGAACGCTACACGAACGCACATACACTGAACTGAGTCTTTTTCATCACATTTCATGCATGATCGCTTCTTGGGTGATTTCTTTTGTATTATGTAATTAACCATGCCAGTCCATTATTGACACTTTTTGCTGTTATCATCCATTTGTATTCCCGCATTCATCTATTTGATGTGTTCGCAAGATTGTGTTCAAGCATGATTAGGTCTTTAGGATGTTACTTGTTTCTCAAGCATGATTTAGCCATTATTATGTTATTCCTCTATGCATGATCTTGTTATCTCCTTTCGCAATAAGTGTTTCTTTATGTTTATGTTTATGTTGTTATTTATTTTGCGTGTTTGATGATTCAACATGTTCATGAGATTATTATGTGCTATCATATGTTTGCCGTTATAATGATTCATTTTATACATGCGAACTTAGGAGTAGATTATCCTTGGAAATATATGTTGCTTAGGCTTGGTTAGATTATTGCACAAATCATATCATTACAAGTGGCATAAGTAAGGGACCATTTCGAAACCAACGGATTGAGGTCTTCCCTTGCGAGGGGTGAGTGCTGCCTTAAATCATTTTCCCTGTTCACACCGGGTGGCGACTCCATGTTATTTCTCCGGTTTAGTTCCCCCGTAGGCTACTTCGTACTCCCGACCGGGCCGCGAGCCCGGGACAGCGTCGCCGATTTCTGTGTCCTACAGATCCCTTGGATATTGGCTTACCAAATGAGGTTTTACCGGGCCTTTACCCAAAGATTCTTAAGTTGAATGTAAGCTTATCGTAAGGGCATACTGGAGGGTTTTCCTTCTAGCACCTAAACACCCACAAATTATTTCATGTGAATCTTGTCTATTTGGGTTTTTAATTCCTTTTATTTTGTTTGGTTTTATGGGCGATTAGCTATGCAAGCCGATTTTGTATGATTTTTGTCCATAGTTGGGTGAAGGGTTCCGAAATAACTTTGAAAATGATTTCCTCTCAATTTCATTAAGTATTTCACATACATCATTTACATTTGTACATTGTACTTTTTCTTTTCTGAAATCCTATTCATACAAGGCTTTTACATTTACATAAAACTTTCTTAGTTTACAAATAAACTAATGCCTTCAATTGCTCTATTTTCATGATTATGTTAGCCATGATTTGATTTTAACTGGTTTTGCTAAAGTTTGGAGTGTCTTCTGTAATTCTGCTCTGGAATTTCTCGTCCTCATGGAAATGTGATCATTTCAAAATCTAGTTCTCAGATTCAATAATTACCAGAATTGAGCTTTGGCCATTTCATACCATTTCTTCTTGATTTGCCAGGAATCTTATACTCTCCACCTTCAAAATGTTAGTTTTTCAAAAGGTTTTGTGGTGATGATGATTAAGCTCATAGGTTGTTAGCCTTAGGCTATTATGAACTCACTCCTATTATTTCTCAATCAACATACCCGGACATATTTATGTTGCAGATGTATGAGGCGGAACTCGATTATAACGAGTCACACGCTTTTTTGGCATTAAACTGTTAGTGTTTACCATCCATTCATTACACAGACTTATTGAGCATATTAAAGTTTCCTCATGCAAATATTTCATATAAGAATGACATAAATTTCAATTTATATATAAGCATTTCATGCCTTAAATTCAATTTAATAATCCATGATGCATGCATGTCACAACATGATAATTTTTCTATGAAATCCTTACTGAGAAGAACATGATAATGCAATGTCTTTCCCATAAAAGACGCCAAAGATGAAGGCGGTAAAAATGAGTTGTAAGATTACATAGACCTCTCAATTGATTTTAAGTTTGATTCTCCAAGGTCCAATTCTGATCTGGGCCGGGAAATAGGTGTTTAATGGTCTAATAAATTTTTTTTTGCAAGATTAGCAATCCAAAGCTTAAGTTAGAATTGTTCTAAAGATGAGTTTACATTTCTTTTTCTTCTAAGATTTTTTTTTTAAAAAAAAAATTCTTTGTTATTTTTTTACATCTTTGTTAATATTTTTTTTTTCATATTCCTATATTTTTTCTTATGTTCCCACCGCCATCTTTTTTTTCAAGCTCATTGGCTTATATAAGGGATTTTTAGGTGGAAGTGTTAATACATGTCCATTGATAAACTCATGTGAGATGCATGCTGAACACATATCATGTATCATGCTAATATATAAAATTAGGCGGCATAGCGCTTATCACTATGCATGCTATGTAAAAGTGGATTGCCACTAAAGTCTACTAACTTTGAAAGCCGAAATGACTGACATCATTCCAGAATTAAAGTACAACGGAGTAATTGACATCACTCCGGAAAGGCTAATATCATCCCGGAATGGCTGACATCACACCAGAATGATTGATATCACCCTAAAATGGCTGATATCACCCCGAAATGGCTAGGGATGGCAATTTCCGGATCCGGGTCCGGGTCCGTACGGACCCGGACCCGGACCCGCAACTTTTTTTTGGGACCCGGGTCCGGTACCGGACCCGGAAAAAGACGTCCGGGTCCGGGTCCGGGTATACCCGGAATGGACCCGGGTATACCCGGAATCGACCCGGATCCGCAATATTTTTGAACATCAAATATTTTAGGATTTGTGGGCACTGGCAGTGGCAGCCATCAGGTCTTAGACGACAAGCTCACAAACAGCTGGAGAAAATGTAGTATAGGCAGCCTCACTGCCTCACGGCCCTCACCAGTGAGTGACCATAATAATCCAGAAAGTTCCATACATAAGTACATAACATAACACAAGTACATAAGTTTGAACTTTTAACATGAAATAAACAAACTACAGAGTGAATGACTTATTACGTTTTTTTTTTTTCGTTTTTTTTTAATAAAAAACCGGGTCCCGGGTAACCCGGATCCGGAATTTCCCAGACCCGCATCCGGACCCGGGACAGTGCGGGTCTGGGAAATTCGTAACCGGATCCGCAATTTTTTTTTGCGGATCCGGGTAGACCCGGACCCGGGTCATCCGGGTCCATGCGGACCCGAGCCGGGTCCGGGTCTGGTTGCCATGCCTAGAAATGGCTGACATTACCCTGGTTCTTCAGCTTAGTATCTAAATTTACTCAGGGGTTCAAGGGGTTTTGAAGATCTTCTAGACTTTTCCCGTTTACTAGTATTGTTCATAATAATATTCATTTGTGTGGCGACATGTTGCCAATAGTGTAGGACTAAAATTCGACACCTACAACTGATAATATTATTTTTTAAGTTAGATTATATCTCAACACCTGATTTATTACATTACATTTCATCTCATTCAACTCATTCCATTTATTTCCATCAACTCGAAATATAAATTTTAAATATTTTAAATTATATTCCACTATATTTCCTCCCTTACAATCATTAGTAGGGCCTGCAGTCCAGAACGAGTAAAATAAGAGGGCTTATCTTCCCCCTCTCCTGCCACATTTGAAATTTTTTGTCTCCCATACAATTCTTTATTTGCCCTATTCCTTTCACCAAATTTCCATTTTCAAATAAACCATATATATCCAATGTTTTTATTTATTGATATATATATATATATAACATATATATTTTTTGATAAATTTTTTAAAAGAAAAAAAAAAGAAATGAGAAGGGTGTTCCCCTTCTCTGAAGAAGGGCGTTCCCCTTTTCTGAAGAAGGGGAATCGTCCTTATCTGAATAAGGGGAATCGTCCCCTTCTTCATTGAAGGGGAACGCCGCCTTTTTTTTTTCTTTATTTTAAAAAATTTATCAAAAAATATATTTTATAATTTAATTTTATTTGGTTAAATTATATTATTTTAATACATAAGTATTATTAATATTTTTTAATTTATTTAACACTACTTATGTATTATAAAAATGTTCTAATGTATATTAGAAAAATATTTATTTAAAAATAGTACAAATAACAACATAAAAAGTTATACTTAAAAATATAAAAATATAAAAACATAAATTCTAATTTATGTTGCCTCCAAAGTCTCATCCTGACGCACTTGGTGATATACCCAATACTTCGTACCATAATTAATTACGAATCATATAACGAGTGGCTCATTCTTTAATTTCGTACGATGAATGTTCCCACCACCACATTGGAATGGGTGGTACAGGGTAATGAGGGTGTAAAAAAACTTGCACAAAATATCTGCCAACATGAGCAATAGCTATTTCTTGACGCTCTTGCTCTGGAACTGCAGGGGACCTTAATGGCAAGAAAGTAAAACAACTCTAAACATTCTCAGCAAATGTATGCAGTACAAGATTGTACCTCGAAGCGATGACAATTCTTAAACTCATTGAGTCTATCCAATGTACCTCTGGTGCCGGCGACTGGAAGAAATGCAGTAAGTGTAATAGATTGTCAGCCCATCCGTTTGATGGATAAAGTCGATCATATAAATCCTTATTTTGTTGAATCTCTTCAATAAGGTCGCATCGTACTTGACCCCAACCTTCTTCGCCAATGTGCGTCAACACTTTGTATCGAAATTGGGATGAAAAGATGAAAACAATATGCAATATCGTGTATAAATGGCAATCCATATATTATTTTGAACGAGCAGTTACACATGCCGGCTAGTTGGTGAGATGTTTCATCAACACATTTCTACACTTTAAAATAAATAACGAATATACATAATTGTAGGCACTGCATTTTTACACATAAGTCCCTATGATGAGTCTCATTTTGGAGACACTACCTTTTAAGTCACGGAGGTCACGGGAAACGGACATCGGAAAGGGAAATTCAGAATAAACAAGGTTCACTGTTTTCGTTAGTGCTGCGTTCGTGTTTACGTTCGAACGTCAAACGGATTGCGGGAGTTCGTGCCGCGTTCGAGGAAGCGTTCGAACGGTGTTGGTAATTCTGGTTTTGCTGCTAGTCTCACATCCAGCCCAATTGGCCCCCCAAAGCCCATAAAACACATCCCAATTTAAATAAATAAATATTAATTAAAACATTAACTAAATAAGATAATAATTAAATTAATTAAATAAAACATATACCAAACATAAAATAAACAATTACCAACTTAAACTAAAATCATGCCTAAATTAAACAAATCACATACTAAATCAAAATATAATCATACCAAGTTAAAATCAATCAACCAATATATTATTTCTAACTTAAAATATTGTATTCCTAAACCAAGCCAATCAAATATTCAACCTTCCCTATCTAGCCAAGATTTGTCCCCCCCTCAAATCCCTTGCTTTCCTTGTCCAACACCAAATCAAATCTCTTTCCTTGTCAAGTCCAACCATTTGCCTATAAAAAGAACCCTTCACCAACCTTCTCAACCCTAGTCCCTAGTCCCTGGTCCTAGTCCCTAGTCCCTGGTCCCTGGTCCCTAGTCCCTAGTCCCTAGTCCATAGTCCCTGGTCCCTGGTCCCTGGTCCCTGGTCCCTGGTCCCTAGTCCCTAGTCCATAGTCCCTAGTCCCTAGTCTCTAGTCGCTAGTCCCTAGTCCCTAGCTCATACACAACACACAGAAAAATTACAGGAAGAACACACCCAAAAACAGTAAGGAAAAGATAAAGAGAAAACAACAGCGAAACCACAAGGAAACAGTAGCAAAAGACGGAGAACGACGACTCAAAACAGTAAGACAACGAACGAGAACAGTGAACCAGTGAACCGGGAGAGTTGCGGAGCATCCACCCTTCCGACGATCGTGTACCATACATCCGATAGGCGATTTAAAAGGTTAGACCTGAGGGCACTTTTTCATTAGTTTATATTCGTTTTTTTTTTATTATTATTGAATTCTATTCGCATGAGAGTCGTTTATGGATGCATGTTGTGGCTTGAATGAAATGGAAGAGTGTCGTCTCTTGTGGTATATAGGATGGAAACCCAGACGTAAATTCCGTAGCCGAATCCGAATGGACGGTAGTGCGGTCTGTACTTGGGATACAACTCCACGTACCACTTGAGTAAACGGCACCTTCTCTTGTTTTGTGTTGCTTTTATTTATTTATTTATTTATTTTTCGTCGCTTAAATTCTGCATGTTGCTTATTTATGCATGACTCAATCGAGCGCATGGGCTTAGTAAGTGGAATGAAAGATCCCATATGGGGAGGGGTTAAAGCCCTTTACCACGATGCTTTACCGCGCCGATTGATGTGTGTTCGGTTGGATGCAAGACACGTTCAATCGGACATACTTAGAATAATATGATTGTCTTTATGTTTGTATGCATGATGTGATGTGACGCGCATGGGCTTAGTATGTTGGTCTAAAGGTCCTCTCTTTGAGAGATCAATAGCCCCAAAAGGCCACCTTTACGGCAGTACTTCGCCGCGCCCCTTTATTTTGTTGTTTATGTATTGCGTCACATTTCATGCATCAGGTCTGTTCCCGTTCGAACGCGTTTACGAACGCAACTCGAACGCGCATGCATTTTTGCCTTATCATGCATCAGGTCTCATTTCCGTTCGAACGCGTTTACGAACGCCATACGAACGTGAGCATTCTGTTTCATTTCCGTTCGAACGCGTTATCAAACGCCATCGAACGCGAGCATTCTGTTTCATTTCCGTTCGAACGCGTTTACGAACGCTACTCGAACGTGAGCATTCTGTTTCATTTTCGTTCGAACGCATTTACGAACGCTACACGAACGCGCACACACTGAACTGAGTCTGTCTTATCATATTCATGCATAATTGCCTCTTGGTTGATCTTTCTTGTGTTATATAGCCAACCGTATTATTTGTATCCCTGCATTTATCCATTCTATGTGTTCTCGGGATTGTATTCAAGCATGATTAGGCTGTTAGCATGTTATTTGGTTAATAGGTTCATGAGATAGTACTCAAGCATGATTATGTTGTTCTTAGTTTTCCATATCATATGATTGAAATATGTTCATGAGATTGCCATGTGATGTTGCATGTTGTGATGAACTTATGCATATGAATTTAGAAGCATGATATTTTTGGAAATAAATGTTATTTAAGCCTGGTTAAATTATCACATAAATCCTTTTATTACAAGTGACATAAGTAAGGGACCATTCTGAACCCAACGGTTTGAGGTCTTCCCTTGCGAGGGGTGAGTGCGGCTTTAAATCTCATTTTCCCGGTTCACACCGGGTGGCGACTCCATTACTCTCCGGTTTAGTCCCCCGTGGCTACTCCGTACTCCCAACTAGGCCGCGAGCCTAGGACATCATGCGTCGCCCCAGATTTCCTGTGTTCCCACAATAATACAAACATAAAAATAACATGGTCTGTAGTAAATTCAGTTGTATAATCACGACTATTGTTGTAGATGCTTTCCCCACTTCGAACTTCATTCTCGCCTGACCAACTATCTGAAAATGAGCCCAAGTTACAATTATCCATAATGTTTCCCGAAGATGATAACTCTATTCTAAGAATAGAGAATGATATGTTGAAGGAGAAAGAGAGAATGAGATGAGAGAGACTCAAATGATATTACATTCAAACTTACAAACTACCTATTTATATAAGAAGTAAACACAAATAAAACAAATAACTTTAAAAAAAAAAAAGTAAAAGTAGATATGGATACTGATTTACGAAATTAAATTAGACAAACAACTTTTAATAAAGAAAATATAAAATCAGAATCAGAATCAACACAACTTTTAATAAAATATATATTTTTTTAAAAGTAAAAGTAGATATGGATACTGATTTACGAAATTAACTAAGACAAACAACTTTTAATAAAGAAAATATAAAATCAGAATCAGAATCAGAATCAACACAACTTTTAATAAAATATTTTTTTTTAAAAAAAGAGTAAAAGTAGATATGGATACTGATATACAAAATTAAATAAGACAAATAACTTTTAATAAAGAAAATATAAAATCAGAATTGGAATTGGAATCAAAATCAACACAACTTTTAATAAAATATATATTTTTTTAAAAAAAGTTATGAAACCTCTTTTTTCGGAATTAAAAAAAATAAAAAAAATTAAAAAAAAAATAAGAAAGGGGGACGGTTCCCCTTAAAGGGGAACGATCGTTCCCCCTTTATTTTTTTTTTATTTTTTTAATTCCAAAAAAATAATTATGAGTATATATAAAATTTATTTTATTTTATAATTTAAATTTATTTGGTTAAATTATATTATTTTAATAAATAAATAGTATTAATTAAATTAAAAATGAATCAAAAAAAAAGAATAGATACGAAATCTGTAATATTTATTAACAAATATCAAAAAATAAAATTTATAAAATAAAAATAATTTATAAAATCACAAATGGAGATATAATTAGTATATAATTATTTTTAAATTAATATATATATAAATATATAAATTTTGTAATGTATAATAGTTGAAGAAATCAAAATTGATAATGAGAGGGACAATTTAGTAAGTTGACAATGAGATAAAGAGAGGGAGTGTGTCAGCTGTGTAGGGGTGGGATGATCAATTTTCGTAAAATAATAAGCGAACAAAATCACGGCAGCAGACTAACCAAAGATTTTTTTGTAGTATAATCTCTCTGGCAAAATCTGATTCAATTCTCTCCGCCCAAAGACGCAGGTTACTGAATCCAATCCAGTTTCATAATTCACAGGTAATTTGATTTGTTTTCTTAATCACGCATTACACATTAAATGTTCGTTACAAGTAAAGTGCAAAGTGACTGACTGGTAGAAAGCACTTTTTAAATGCTTTCCATGCACAAAACTAAGTGAAATTAGCTTCTTATATATCTTCTTCTTTTTTTTTTTTTTGGCTTTGTTATTTTGTAAATCTGTTGAAACAGATCAAGTAGCTGGGTGGATTTGAAAGATGGTTATAATCGCGGCGGCATTAATTTTGGGTGCCATTTTGGGACTATTTATTTTGATCCCACGAGACCGTACATCTGGTAATCTTTAGATTTACTCTCGGATTACATATCTTTGAACAATATATTAAAAGGATTTGAAATGTTTCTATGTGTATGGAGACGGTTTGATTGGAGAAAATTCTTATGAATGCAGGTCAGTCAAAAAATATTCACTCAACTGCTGCAAGTACTAAGGTACTTATATTTGGGAACTTAGAAAATGTCCTCTCTGCTTTCCGATTTATGGGGCTTAATTTTTTTTTTTTTTTTATTGTTTTTCTTCCCTAGATAATATTCAATGCTGTAAAAATTTTCCGAGCAACTGCTGAAAAGAGCAGTTTTTAATGTTTCTGTGATAAGAAGAAATCGAATAAGCTTAATTGAGCTAGCATGTAATAGGAGAATTGATTGTTTCATATGGGTCCGTCTTATGTGCCTTACAATGTTTTTTTTTTTGTTCGTGTTGGTTAACATTTAGTTTACATTTTAAATTCTTTTCTTTTAATGTTCTTAGGCATCAAAAATCTACAGTAAAAATGAAGTCTCTTTGCATAACAAGAGAAATGACTGTTGGATCATCATCAAAGACAAGGTTTTGTTTTTGTTTTTTTGGATTTATGCAAATTCTGCATCTGGGAACTATTTAATATGTTATTGTGATTAGAGTTCTTTCATTGGCTTCTCATGTTTCTTGTCGACAACTGCAGGTGTATGATGTTACCTCATATGTAGAGGAACACCCAGGTGGTGATGCCATCCTAGCACATGCTGGCGATGATTCAACTGAAGGATTTTATGGGTATGCATCTATTAGCTGACTCCCGAAAATGTTTTCTAGGATTCACATGGTTATTTGGCAATTGGCAGCAATAGGCAATTCTTTCATCTTTTCGTGTGACCAATTGACCATAAATATGTATTAATAGGGAATGTCCTGTTGAGTATCTCTCCGATATACTTCCCATGTTCTAAGTTTGTGTCTCCTTTCTTTTGCCTTTTGCTATTAAATTTATGAACTAAAGTTTTGTTATTAATCAACCTCTCCTTAATTCTGTTAATATTTGTATGATAGTAGTCAATCATGACATTGGATCATATGCAAACCAAGTCTTAAGCACCTTCTTAAAGTTAACTGATAATGGTTTGATATTGGTTCTTTACTTGCTGTATCCTTAAATTAATTCTCCTTTTATCCAGGCTTGTATCTGCCTATTTGTAAGTGACTCCTGACATACGTTGGAAGTTCGTCAAATTACATTAAAGTTCATTAGATTAGTACAAGGCATTAGTTGAATTCCTGAAAATTCTTGATTTTGCCTAATCCTGCAGTTCCAAAAATATAGTTATGATCTCTCCATAGATGATGTCCATTGTTGCATTCACTTGTTCTTGTACTTCATTTGCACAAAGTCAAACCATTTAGTCATGTGCCCAATGTCATTAAAAATACTTCATTCCTGTTGTGCAATCGGAACTTTCATTTCTAATAAATTTTTATCTGAAGTTACATCTTCTTTCTTTCTTCATCATCTTATCTGATGATATTCTGTAGTTTAATCAGTTTATATATTTGTAAAAGTTAAATTTCTGATCTTTTTCCTTTCTCATTTCATTTGACAGGCCACAGCATGCTACCCGAGTCTTTGACATGATAGATGACTTCTACATCGGAGATCTGAAGCAATAATTAATTACAGCCAATGGGTTGTGAAATTCTGAAAAGACATTGTACGTCCCTGATTTTATCCTTTTGTTGCCTTTTTAGTATGTCTAAAACATAACATTAGTTGACTGTATTGCACCACCTTCTATGGCCATTTACTTTTTAAGAGCAATCTTTCATTTTTGTTTTGCGATATTTACTTTATATTTCTGCCAGAATGAGCAATTGCATTGAATAGAAAAATCTATTAGGAAAGTATAAGCTTGTGAGGGCATAGCGTATCCCAGCTGCTGTTTTCCCTTCTGATACTGGCTGAGCGGAACGATAAGTATCATTGAAGCTGACGGGGGGTATTTCTGTTTGTTTCCATCAATTACGACCTTAGCTCATGTGGGGAGTACATAATATTATTGACACTGACACAGCTCTGAGTTTCTTGACCGATTACTATCTGGTTTTTACGCAAAATTATGGTTCATTCATTTGCTACTGCTGGTGGGGTTATTAGTAATGTCTCAATATGTCTGTTGTAATTTTGTCTGGCAGTAGGTACTAGGTAGTAGCTGTCATATTTGCAAGAGTAAAGAGAGAAGGAAAACATAATTTGAAAATCTGACAAATCACCACTCCATTAATAGAACCAACAGTGCTGTCTCTGGTTTGAGTTTCAACTGTATAAGAATGTATAAATTACAGAGACAAATGAATACAAATTACAAGATCAGCCAAAACAAGGGTTGGTTGACACTGGAAGAATCGAATCGATTGAATGGGGATTAAAAAAGCATGAGCCAAAACTTCCTAAATCACTAAAAATCAATCAATGTGAATTTGCCTAGTGATACACGAGGACCAATTGAACCACCACTTATATAATTTACTTTGTAACACGAGAGGGCAAGAAGAATGATTACAAGATTTTGCTAGTGGAAGTTTCAATTCTAGACATCAAATTTTTTAGGCTGATGCCACTGTGCCAAACTTCTGGCCAAGGAGCTGAGAAATGAGACTTTTGTAGGAGCTCCTTTCTTCCCGTACAAGTGCTTTCCTCCCAAATCTGTAAATTTTGGACCCATTTCCCTGCTTCTTTCAATCTGCAGAACACGTAAACGCTACTTAGGTTTTGCTTAATTTCTAAAATTCTACTTGTTTATTCTTTTTATATGACTCGGACGTTCAAACAAGTCATGTTCATTCTATAAAAAGTATATATAATAGCTAGCCCTGACATTTAACTGTAAAAATAAGATTTCAAGCATAGATGACAGTAAGATGCATCAATGGAGTTATACCGCTACTTTTGGATTTAAATGGGCATAATACCTTGCTTATCTTCCCATTCTTCAAGTGATATCTGATACCAGACCAATTGATACACTGAGAGAAATGAGAACGAAATGCTGACAGAGGGTACAAAAAGTTATCTACCACCAACGCAATAAATACCTGCTTGACATTTCATTTACATAATTACATTAGTAAAATAATAATCAATTATGCTGATAATGTGACAGTTTGGAAACATTACTCAATAAAGGAACTCTACCAAATACTTCCACCAAGCAAACGGCGCAAAAATACTTACAAGGACCCAGTTATAGGTAGCAAGAGAAAGTTTAGGTGCATGGGGGGATAACATATTGCACAGTTGAACTTCTATCCTCGTCAAGTTCCACATTGAAAGAAGTTCCATAAAGGTGCATGTAGCTAGGCAGCTCACCAGTAACAACCCTGCACCAAGCAGTTTTCTAGGTTAAGAACATAATCAAAAGAACACGAAAGTGAAGTTTTCTAGATTAAGCTTCTCATTCCTTATGTTATAAAGTGTTTAATCAAGAAACTGCAACCTACAAATGTAAAAGCTGGAAAAAGATGCTCTTCCGGATAAGGAATGGTTGCCACTCACATCTCTGTTTTATAATTAGAATGAAATACCCCAACTCTGATTTGATGAAAGTGTGAACTGCTGATTCCCCAAAAGAAAACCTAGTTGGTTTGGTCTCTTGTAGTGGAACCAAGAGGTCAAGAGTTCAATTTCAAGAGGACGCGTTTAGTTTTGGGTGGGTGGGGGTGATGTGCATGGTAACTTACAAAAAAAATATATATATGTGGCAACTGCTGAAACATTTTACACAGAAGGGGCAAGAAACGATTGTAATCTGCCTGTAACATCCAATATTAAATAATTATCATCGTAATTAAGGTCAGTGTGCATGAAATGTTTTTCTAATTCTCAAAATACTAGCAATCCTATATTCCTATTGATTATGAATCCACAGCAAAAATTTCATTTCCCTCATTGAGAAACAAAAGCTGTGTCATCAAATAAATGTCCTGCATTGACAGCATGTCAAACACAAATTCCATCCTGTATTAGAATACTTTGTTATGGTTTCACCTGAATCAAAACTAACCTACCTAACAAGGAAAATTAGTGTTCTCACCACCAGAAGTAACGTTTGTTTCCTCAAGGGAATATCCCTTGATGTAGATTCGCAATACTGCTGCAATATGTACCAATGCCATAAAGTATGGTGCTGCAAATCCCCAAGAGAGATAGCAGTGGGAAGAGAACAAAGCACGGTTCATTATCCAATTAACCTTTGATATGTATGATTCCAAAACAAATGTTTGCTTCCTCAAGTAATTCCAGTACCTACAGAGGAAGGGGGAATGTTAACATGAAAAAAGTGGATAGATTAATTTATAAACGAATGACTATCACAAACCTTCCAAAACTAAGATCACTTGCAAGAGGATGAGGAAAAACAGCAACCGGAGGTGATGTAATGAGCCTCTTATGAGCCCCTGGGAAGAGACAACCAAAGAAAAGACCATATTAGTGTCAAAACTGTATTATGTGGACATCTATAGACAGGTTGCTTCCAAGTCCACTCTGATCAAACTTATGGAGATAGCTACTGATGAGTACATTACCAGCTATAGCGGCAAGAGTCATATCATCAGAGTATCCACCATCACGAAGTCCAGAGACCACACCATAGCGGTCAATTCTGAAATCATTGGCATGCATCTGAAAACAAAATAGAATAATTAGATTAACATTTTAAGTTAAACATGCAGCTTCTTGATGGCACAGTTACTTACCATCATACACCCTCCCCATAGAAAGAATGTTTTCCCACCAGTAGCAAAGCCCATCGAACAAGGCTGTAGTTAACAAACATCCATACTTACATGAGTTGAATGAATACATAGAAAGCTAGCAATAAACTGCCACAAAAGCATCAGCCCACATTTTTAGTAACTAACTAAATTGACTATACAGATCAAAGCTTTATCCAAACCACTCCAGGCTCAGAACTTGGCAGGCAAAACGATAATAGCTATAATGATGATGCCAGTAGAGAACTGATCAACCTTAATCTATAAGCTCATCCACACTTCAAATTTAAGGATTTGATATTTCTCATGATGTTAGTCTTTTCGAGTTTCACAGAGAACTCTCACGAGTGCATATCATGTCATTCTCTTCTCTGAAATTTTGACACAGTTCTTTGCATATATTGATCTGCACTGGATCAACATAATCACATTCACTTCTCTCTATCTAATTGATACAAACTAAGGCTGTAAGTTAATCTTCTATATTTTTGCAGTTACACTTATTGGAAGGTCAAGACTGTATGAAACAGTATCATGAGTAATGATACAACTTACAAGATGAAGTTAGTCTTACATACACAAATTATATAGCATGAGAAAATAAACTAAAAAGCTATTGATGGCGCCCTACCATATGATATTCATAGATACAGTAACTCCCCAAACTTCCTGAAGGTAAATCAAGCGGGTATCCTGTTTGAATAAATATCTGCACAACAAAAAGTGTATTAATAACATAAGAGGAATCCAAGTTTTGAACCCAACGCTAATAATTATAACAATATACACCTAAAGAAAAAGCATAGAGAAGAATATTTTTTTAAATCTATTACAAATTACACTTGCAGAAGGAATGAGGGAGTTCCTGTGCAGGACAGTACCTCAGGGTTCTTTTCCATCTCAGCAGTAAGGGCTCCAATTGTCCCAGGGTGCAGCCTAACATCATCATCCAAAAACAGTACATACTTGCTGTCTTTATGCATGGTTTCTACCCCAACCTTCACAAAAGGTCAAAAGCAGCACAATCTATATCATTAAGGCCATCTTTATGCACGTTCTCTACTTCATAAGCAACAAATATCAACAAAATCCAGCACCTATTTTCTGTTTTTTACTTTCAAAAACAGATGTTTGGTAATCTATTTGGAAAACAGAATTTGAACAGACTGTCATTGTTCAAGATAAAGTGTTAAAATGAGATGTTTTTAGCAATTTGGATAAAAAGATTTTAGACCCACAAAAAATTCTTTTATTTCTGCATACACTATTACGAGGCACATTTTCTTTTATTTATTTTCATAAAACTGTTCTAAAAATATGGTACCAAACACATTCTCAAGTTTAAAAATATGAAAGCCTCAAAACATTTTACGTACCAACTGGTTGTGGATTTTTTGACTGCAAGTTGTTGATAAACCAGCTACAACAATCTTAGCATCGACATCATCCTGTGGAAATAAAAAATTCCATATACATCAGGAAGGGAAGCCATGCTAAAGAAGTTCAAACAGATGCCTATACACCCAAATACAAAATGCAAGGCAAGTATTCAAATTTGATATTAGTGTTATCTGCAATGGTGGAGCCATTGAGAAGCGGGCGGGGACGAATTTGTCAAAATGCATCCTATAAATAAATGAAAATAGGATTTGTCAATGAGATAATTTTACTTTGCTCCTACTAAAATGAAGAGTATCTACCACTTTTTTTGGAAATCAAATTTTCGCCCTACTGAATCAATGCCCCTGCACAGGACCACATTTTTTACGCAAATTCTTACAGTATTTTTAGACCATTGGGTTACATTCAACCGTTTGAGGTTAAATATGACAAATGTAAATGATACACAATTAATGCACACCTGAGATTTAATCTGAAATGTTTGAGAGAGTACATTAATCCAACAGTTTGAAACTTGAGTATGAGAATTTTCATTTTACAAAAAAGGCTATGTGAGACAAATGCTATCTCATGAGCAAAGCGCATTTTTTATTAATACATACCTTAAATTCTGATAATAACCGGGATACAGCATGGTATGCAGGGTCTTCTTTACTTTCCACCACAAAAAGAAATTCTACAGGACCGCCATAGAGAGATGTAAGCTGCATCCAGCAATGAATGAAAATGAAACTAAAGTAAAAGCACTACTTTAGGCAGCTGTGGATGAGGAAAACCCTTATGGTGTTTTGAGTTTTACAACTAGAATAATAAATTTTAAAACAATGAAAACATGATCCAAATGCTCAGTTATTAGCTTCAAGAGTTCAAACACGTCATCTGGTAAACCTAATATCCAAAAGCATATTTTGTTCTTTATCTCTCTTAACTGATCTCTAGATATGTAATATTTTATGCTAACTTGAAGCTAGAGTTTTAATTATCTTATCTTTCTCTAGAATATGATACAAGTTCTGATCTTGCTAATGACACTAAATTGGTGCTGGAAACCCCAATAAAAGCACTGAAAACCACAATAAATGAACAAACAAAAAAGGTCGAGAGGCTTCTCAACTGTTTGCAGAGAAACAGAAACTCAAAGTTCAGAATATAAATGCCCACTCTAAAAGACTCACCTGAGTTTTCCAATTGTGTAGACTATGTTCTCCAAAACCTTTTAGAGGCATGACAGCAGACACTCTAGGCAGCTTGGACTGATTGGAGTGCTCAAGTTCATTAATATCATGACAAAGAAATGCAAAGCTATTGCCACGTCTCATACTATCTTTCATTTGCTTGATCTCTCTATTCCTGAGAGTGAAAAAAGAAAACTGACTTTCTTTAAAGGGTAAGCAGTGCCTCAAATGGCACATTCAAGTCTTTATACAAAATTTGAAGCAGGGTGTCAACCATGGAGGCTTATGATCATCACCCTACTAAGTAAATCTTGATACCTGACATAGGCAGCGCAAGCCCATCCAAAAGCAAGAGTTAAGCAGATTATACATCCCTACAAAAAATGTAAAAGGTTTTGTAAGTGAAGATGTCAACAAAAATTCTACTGAAGTCACACAGAGAGAAAGTAACACGACAAAATCACGAGAAACCTATGTAGTTTAATGAAAGCATAAATAAGAGAGTCCCCAAAGCAATAATTGCAGCATAAAAATCTTCTGATTTTCCTGGCCACCACAAAACATGTAATAACAAAGCCAATGTCAAAGCGTACAATGTGTTTAGAAATAAGGATGCGGAAACCTTTAGAATTCTGGACTATGGACTACCAAATAAACGATCAGAACCATGTAAACCACATGAACAATAGGAAGAATGTTAAATTAATTATATATTAAATAAGGTCTTTATGTACCTGAAACACCACTGACATTTTTCTGTGTTATCCTATACAATACTAAATAAACAAAAAAAAATAAATGAAAAAGTGTTGATGGTGGTTTTTCACCCCGAGAAAGTTTGAATACCAAAGAAGGGTAGCATGAGGTTTTTTACTGGGCAAAAGAAGAATGATAAGGGCCCAGAGGCTGAAGTCAGACGAAGAACCCGAGCTCATTATGCGAATGAGTTTTCTTGAGGACATAACCGATTGATGGAGCAGAGTTGGGATACCAACCCAACCCGACCCATAAAAGAAGTATTAAATTTGGCGGCATTTGAGCATTTGTGGAAGCCGACCCGAGGAGAACTATGATACCGACCCGGTCAAGTTGACGAAGTTGGAGGAAGTCTAGCCAAGCATCATTCACCTTGGTTTGCCGACCCGAGCTGGAGCCAGAAGTTATTTCGTGCTCAAAGGCATGTGACGTATGCCCTAGTGGAAAGGAAGAGCTTCTGGAAGACGTGATGATTAGGGAAAAAGCAACGATTCTTATTGGAAATATCCCTTGTCAGCCTATATAAGGCAGTGCAATGGCAGGGGAGTGGCAGAGCAGAGCGGCCATAGGCTAGTGCACTGACGGTGACAAAATGAGTATTCTGATTGGCCAAATTGTGGATGGTTGAGAAGAGTTGTTATCACAATAATGGCAATAACATGAGCTGGTGTCATGGGCGGTGGATAGTAAATTTAGAAGCTTATATAAAGTAGTTGAAGCCACAGATTCAATTATAGCAATTTTCATATCTCACAACTTGTAAAAGAGCTCTAAAACCTAGTGATAGAAGGAGAAAGTTGGTCGGTACCCGATCATCTGAGAGATTTGTAACGAACTCGTGAGAGACCCCGAGAAGTTGTAAACCTTTTTGAAAGCTGGTCACATCATTTGTAGCTCGGGTCGGATTTTGACCCCCAAACCGGTAATAAAATACCCCCATTTACTCTCGTGCGCGTAGGTTGGAGCCACCTTCCGTTGAACCACGTAAATCCTTATCTTTGCGAGGGAAGTTCGTCCAAGGGCTGATTTCCAAATCAGCCTTGGAACGAAAAACAAAGAAAAAAAAATTCCTTTCAAAATAGCAACCACAAATTTACATTCTACACCAATACAAAATAATTGGCACCAACACATAAAAAAATTCGAACTCCACTGCGCCAAAATTGCTGGTATCAATCACATACATTGAGAAAAATTATGAAAAATACATAAATCTTCATTTGGCGTTCATGTACGCAATTCGAAACAGAAGTCAAATTGAGAACTTAATTGGATAAAACCACTGTCAATAAATAACATATGAATTTTTTTTTTTTATATTCGAAAAATTTAAGCGTAAATAAGGCAACGAAACAAACATGGATCTGAATAATAAAAAATGAAGAAAGCAAAAGACGGACCTGGATCTGAACGAAAACAGCGAAAGGAGTACAAAAAGCTCTGGCGAGAGAGAAGAGAAGCGAATCGATTGAGTCCAATGCAGACATTATTCCTCTTTCTCTCTCCTCTGCCTACAAAATCCTAAATTTTATTCCTAAGCGTCCTGTAATTTTGTTTAGATCGCCATTAACGAACGATAAACGGAAACAACGGAAAAACAAACAGAGAGAGGAACACCAGAGAGAGAAAACAAACCAAATGAGGCCAGCCAGGCCAATAGATCAAACGTAAGAGAAGGCTCTTTTATTTTTATTTTATTTGTTAATTTAATTTAATTTAATTTAACTTATTTTTAAGGACTGAGCTGTACACTGTGTGTGCATTTGAAGATAGGAGATGGTCCGGTCAGAGGGAGAGACCGTTAGATGATGATTATGGAGTTGGTAATTATAAGATGTTGGACCCGTGTGAGGTGGCTGGCACGTGCGAATGTTTTTTGGATGGATAGGAGGAGTAGAGTAGAGCCGTTTTAGTTTTATGAAACGGAATCTTCCTTCGCTGTCGCTTTTCAATTGCGTAAGTTTCATGTCCTTTTTGGAAATTTGGTCATTGGTTTTTATATTGTCAGCCCCTCAATTTTCGGAAATTTGTGGAGGGAGCTTCGCAATTTTACCCTTACATTTTGGGCAGCAAAAACAACAAATACATGTATGTTCTGGATTTATCAAAAAATTAACTGTGAGAGATTTTCATATCATTTACATATTTATTAAAGCACGTATGAAAATTATGAAAAATTTAGTCTATCATTTAATTCAAATTCAGTTTATTTTCACTCATTCACATATTTATTTTAACTGTGCATTGTTAATTTATTTTTTATATTAAAATAGGTAAAGGAATTCCTCTTTATCAACTTTTTTAACCCATCAATAATAATGGCATTAGAAGAAATTTAAGTCGAGACATCACACAATGAACATTTCATTAATTATTTTTATTCATTAAAACAAAATTGGATCCCTTGCTAATTTAAGTTTTTCATACTTTTTTTATCACGTATGTTTTAATATTAATATACGAATAAAACAAGTGTCAAATATTAAATATATATCTGATATCAATTACTTATACACTGATTGATTTGAATTTAATTATAATAATAATGTACAAAAAGTATGACAATCTTGGAAGAAAGTAGCATGTTGGGAGGGTCGGGGATACTGCCACGTGTCAGCATGTTGATCGTTGAATTTTCATCTAATAGTCCGCATGTTAAGAATGAAAAATGAATTTTTTCCTATTTCTGTATATCTGGATCATTGAATGATCCAACGGTTCAGATCTTACGGGAAGTGGCTCCAGTGATAAACTTACTGGAGCCACCCCAAACCCGTTGGAAGAGATAGAGTTAACAAATCAATTATGGGATTTGATATGAGATTCGGATTTTGTTACTATTAATGCCGGTTTTAATTAAGCAATGGTCATGTGGGTATCCAAGAGTTATTCTGGAATCTTGAGAATTTAATAAATACATTGGTGTTTCTCGGTTTTTATGAACCTATTAAATTCATTTTTATATTTATTTAAAAATATATTAAATATTTAACTTTTCAAAATAGTGAAATTATATTTTCAAGCTTGTATATTCTTTTTCTATATTATCTATTTATCGAGTAATATTATGCACAATAAACTAAATAGATCAATCAGTAGTTTTAGTGTAATCCCGCATTCTTAAAATTACTCTTATATTTTAATTTAGAATTTACGAATCTATTCGGACCCATTTATATTATTTTTATGAATGAGAATATTTCAACACGAATATATACATGAATGTGTAGTAAATGCTTATATAGTTATATATAAAGTGATTATATTTTAGTGTATTTATGGATGAAAATTAAAAATATCTATCAAATATATACTTTAGTTTATTTAATGAATTTCTCCTATAAAAATATCTCATCGGCATTTTTACGGCATTACTTAGAAACAATGGAATTTGGAATAGATGTCAGAAAGTGAGGCCCAGTAACCTGGTTCTCGAATGGGCTACTTAAATATTATTCTGAGCACACCCCAGCCTTTTCATAATTAATTGTGGATCTACATGAGTTGTGAATTGTTGAGCAAAAGTGATATTCAATTAACAATTGGTAGGATGGTTATATCACTCAAGATTGGTAAAAATCAGTGCTTGGAATGAGGTATATGAGGACTCGGTATATTAGTATTGGACATAGGTATAATTGTTTATATTTATTGATCGGACAGGTCAAATATCAAGTGTTGAACAAAAGTGATATTCAATTAATAAATTGGTCGTATGGTTATCACTCGAGTTTTGAAAAAGACAAATGATATACCCACTCACATATTTACATCCATTTATCCAGAACGACAGCATGATATGCGTTTTGGTTAAAAAAGCTAAACCCACGTTTTGTGTATCTCAGTTGCCAAACAGTCCAGTCAACTTGCCTTAAATCATTTTGCTTCCCAAATCAATTTCGTGGCTCTCTCTCAAATCAGTTGCTCTCTCTCAAACCAGTTCGCCGGCTTCCAAGCAAGCAAAACGCAGCAAACAAGTCCTCTCAGCGAGTCTTGAATGATTCAGATTATGTACAGTCATGCATGTAATCGATAATTAAACTAAAGCATGTTAATATCTTCTCTTTAAATGACTATACAAATAAATTGTTTCAACAAGAATCAAAGAATAAATATGTATGGCTATGGACAAAATTGAACTCTCTCAAATTAGAAAAGTTTGCTTGCGAACTCATCTAGCTCTGATGAACTTGATCTTTTGGCAAGATCTCTAAGCTCGGATACGGTTCTTCCCAGCTGCAAAGCCACCTTCATTTCAAACATCTCTCCATTTTCTCTCTTCCTCACATTACTTTCATTAAGAGTGGATTTAATTGATTATTCCAAAAGCGTGAAGAAGCCAGCACAGTTTCTGTACATCTCTATAACAATACCCACTTGCCCACCATGCTCCAAAGTATTAACCGTGCTAGCTAACGCGACAGCAGCAACTGCAACCACCGCAGCCAACGACCCATGATCATGTGACCCCATGAAAGCTGACCCAACAGCAGCAATGCCTGTCAGTATTGGCCCTAAGATTGCTAAAGTCTTGTTAATTTTCAATCCCAAGTTGTCCAGTGATAAGTGCATGAAAATGTACTTTGAAACATCACTTATCTAGGTTTATTGTTAAGTATTTAGTTATATATTTTATATTTTATCACATAATTTTGATTGTTATATTAATTTAGAAATATTTATTATTTACAATAATTTAGTGATTTTTATTTGTAGGAATATTAACATATGGATCCTGGGATAATTACAAGTGTTCAGGGAAGTCGAGAACGTGAAGAGGAAAGATTGAATTGGCGCCGCGGCGCCACAATCCCATACAAAATCCAGGGAGTATGGCGCCACGGCGCCATTTGTTAAGCAAGAAGGGCGTGAAGAATTGAAAGAAAAGAAGAGAGGTGGGGGCCGTAACCTTGTGAACATAAATAAGGAATTCAGCCACCATGGTTGACCAAGTCAAAGAGAAAAGAAAGATAAAATTCAAAGAAGTTGGCGTGGGCCCTAGATAAGAATTCAAGTTCAATTAAGTCAAGTTTCCAATATTTGATATCACAAAAGTGGCGTGAATTAGAATTGAAAAAGAAGACTTAAGTGGGCCCCAAGTTGCATTAGTCATTAGGTTTTAAATTGTCCTATTTAAAGAACATATGTTGGACGAAAAAGGGGGCATGATGCGTGAAGCAGCTTGCGCACGAAACAAAGAAACGAAAATAGAGAGCTGCGCATAATTGAAAAAACGCAGAAAGCAGAGAAGCAGTGGCCGCGAGCCGAGAGAGAAGAAATCAGAGCGTAAAATCGGGACACGGAGCCGTGATGATTCAGAACAATATTTATCTCCAATCCCGGGTTATTTTTATTTCTTTTATGAGGAACTAATCCCCTAGGCAAAGTTAGGGATGAACTCTTGTGTTGGATTTTTATTATTTATGTTTTTGATTCCTACGAACCTTTTTATCGTTTAATAAAATTAATGCTTGTTGTTTTCTATTATTTCTCGATTTATTAATCCAGAAAATATTTTGTCAAATCCCATATAGATCCAGTCATGCTTCTTCTATGTGTGGTTTGCGAATTTAATTGTGACTGGTAAAGTTGTTTTGTGTGTTGGTCTTCTGCTGCAGTATTGCCTGAGGGTATATTGTCGACGTTAGATAGCTCGTAACGATGACTTTTGTGTGCTGTTAACATAGAGAAAATAATCATTAATTACCTTAGAATTTAATATGCGTAGAATTGAATATGTTCCGGTTGTTGGTTTGGGATGTGAAACCTTCAATTGTGTAATAAAAGGAATCAATAACTAAATATAGGAGTTCGATGCAAGAGGGATTCCCGAAGCTTTGTCATATCTCTCTGCCATTATCATTTAATATCTTTTCTTTATTTTATTTATCTTTAATATAATTATCAATTTTTATCGTTTTATTTATTAAGTTACTGTTAACATTCTTGATTGAGTGAATCAGTTTCATTGTAACCATCTCTCTGAGGAATCGACACCCCAGCTATACTGCGATAACCGCAAGTCATATTTGGGCGTAATCAAAATTTGGCGCCGTTGCCGGGGAGACGGTTTACAAGCAAAATGACCAGGTTTGCTTAATCAACAACGAAGCGGTAACTTCGTTCCATTTTTTTTTATTATTAGTATTTTAGTTTTTATTTTTAATTAGTTCTTTTTATTTTTTTTCTAGTCGTTTATTTTAGTATTTATTTTAGTCATTTTATTTCTGTTTTAGTTTTAATTAGATTTTAATTTTAGTTTATTCTTTTTATTTATATACTTTTTACTGTTTCCCGTATTATTTGAGCTCCAATTGCATGTCTAGACGTAGGAATAGATTTGGTAGATTTGTTAGGGCTGAAGAAGAAAGCTCAGACTCTGAGAACATATTTGAAAATCCCTTCTCCACATCATCCGCGTCTAGCGCACATAATATGAATGAATACGAGAGACCACCCAGGAGGACTCTTGAAGAGTACCTCCACCAACTCGCACAGCTACACCTTCCTGCATCATGTTTCCTCCTAATGCACCACACATAGACTTTAGGCCTGGAATGATACAGTATCTTCCAACTTTTCACAGTTTAGAGAGCGAGAACCCTTACGTGCACATTAGGGAGTTTGAAGAGGTAGTAGCAACCTTCCATGACCGGTTTGGAACCACCGACACAATTAGACTTAAGTTCTTTTCATTTGCCCTTAAGGATAGAGCTAAGAGCTGGTTGTATTCTTTAAGACCTAGGTCAATAGGATCGTGGGGCCAGATGACCCAGGCATTCTTCGATAAATACTTCCCACACCATAAGACTAATGCCCTGAAAAGAAAAATCTCCACCTTCTCCCAAAGAGACAGTGAGACCCTTTATGAAACGTGGGAGAGGTATAATGAGTTGTTAGCTTGTGATAAGTGCATGAAAATGTACTTTAAAACATCACTTATCTAGGTTTATTGTCAAGTATTTAGTTATATATTTTATATTTTTCACATAGTTTCTATTGTTATATTAATTTAGAAATATTTATTATTTACACTAATTTAGTGATTTTTATTTGTAGAAATATTAATACATGGATCCTGGGATAATTATAAGTATTTAGGGATGCATAAGACGCATACGAGAGCCGAGAACGCGAAGAGCAAAGATTGAACTGGCGCCGCAGCGCCACAATCCCATACAAAATCCAGGGAGTAAGGCGCCACGGCGCCATTTGCTGAGAAAGTGGGAAAGATGGAGTGAGAAGCAATAAACAAATAAAAAAGAATAAGACAACAACGTGGGGCCGAAATCTTTGACCAAAAGAATGAATGAAGACTTTGAATTGGAAAAGATATTGACGTGGGCCCAAGCTTGGTGTTTTCTTTTACAAAATAAACAAAGTTGACAGGGAATTGAAGATGACGCACGTGGGCCTTCTATGTGTTTTGTTGTTGATTTTATAAAAATAATTGACCAAATCAAATGGTAGCCACGTGGGCATTAGGGTTCTGTTTTTGCTCATTATAAAAGACCATGCAACGTGAATAGAAGGGGGGCTGACTTCGTGAAGTTAGCAGCTCTTGCTGCGCAAAAACAGAAGAAAAAACGCACAGAGCCGTGCAGATTTCCGGGGATCAGAACCAATGATTTATCCAATGATTTCCCCATCTATCTCTGTTGTTTCTTCATCTAGCATGCAGAACTAATCTCCTAAGCAAAGCTAAGGGCGAACTCTTATACCCAACTCTTGTATTATTGTTATTTGATTCATGGATGGTTTTAATTGATTAATATAATTGTTATTCTATTCATCTCTTTATTCTATTGATTATTTGAGAACTATATTTTATTAGTTTACATATAGATTCAGTCATGTTTTTTCTATGTGTTGTTGGTAAAATTGGTTTGATAGATTAAGGTTGTTTTGCGAGTTGATCTTCTGCTGCAGTATTGCCCGAGGGTATATTGTCGTCGTTAGATAGGTTGTAACGATAACCTTGTGAGTTGTGAACGTAGAGAAGGTTGAATGACAATTACCTTATAACTTAAACTGGTGTAGAGTTGAATATCTTCCAATTTTGGATTTGGGACGTGAAATCCTCAATTGTGTAATAACATGAATCAATAACGGAATATAAGTAATAGGTGCAAGAGGGGACCCTGATGCTGGACCCTGTTACATGAACAGGCGGCCAGCATAAGAACAAATTAAAAACAAGAGGGCTGCGCATACAAGAATCCAGGGAGATTGCCGAGTGGAGAGGCGCAGGCTGCTGTGCTTAAACTGAACAAAAATCAGAGGCTGCTGCGTGAACAAGAGAAGATAAAGGCTGCGCAAACTGAGGGCAGTTTGCGGAAAATAAAAAAAGAGAGAAAGGGCAGTCAGTGCGTGAACCAGAAGCAATCCAGGGGATCCGAGAGCAATCCAGGGAGTAGTGATGATGAAATATACGATGTTTCTCCAATCTATCTCTGTTATTTACTCCTTCGCCATGCGGAACTAACCCCTAAAGCAGAGCTAAGGGCGAACTCTTGTACTCTATTCTCTTATTTTATTATTTGATTCATATGAATGATTTTGATTGTTTAATATAATTATTATTTTATTCTTCTCATTATTCTTTTGAGTATTTTAATTTGAAAACTTATTTTATTAATTGGCATATAGATTCAGTCATGCTTTTTCTATGTGTTATTAGTGAATTGGTCGAGATTGGTAAAGGTTGTTTTGCGAGTTCATCCTTTGCTGCAGTATTGCCTGAGGGTATATTGTCGTCGCTGGATAGGTTGTAACGATTATCTTGTGAGTTGTGAACGTAGAGAAGATAAAATAGTAATTACCTTAGAACTTTGAATTGAGTAGAATTGAATATTCTCCAATTGTGGGTTAGTAGAATTGAATATTCTCCAATTGTGGGTTTAGGACGTGAAACCCTCAGTTGCGTAATAAAATGAATTAATAACAGGATAGGAATAATAGGTACAAGAAGGAACCCGGACGCTTTGCTATCTTTCTCCATTGATAAAACCCTTTAAGCTTTCGTAATCTTTAATTTACTTGCAATTTAATCTCTTCTTTAATTAAGTTACCGTTAATGCTTTTGATTGAGTGGATCAGTTTCATTGTAACCATCTCTCTGAGGAATCGACACCCCAGCTGTACTGCGATAACCACGAGTCATATTTGGGCGTAATCAAAATTTATAATTTTGCATGATTGTGTGTTTTGAATGACGTTTGTGGGTGTCGTCGCTGTAAGCCCTCACGAGACTATAACTCGTCCACTAGGGACACCTAGGGGTTTAAAGGCTTGTTGCATACGCTAAATGCAATCGTGATCCCTACGAAAGTGGCTTAGATAGTTTATTTATTTAATTTTCATTTTACTTTTGCGCTTGAATTGCTAGGGACTAGCAATAAGCTGGTTGGGGGTTGTGATAAGTGCATGAAAATGTACTTTGAAACATCACTTATCTAGGTTTATTGTTAAGTATTTAGTTATATATTTTATATTTTATCACATAATTTTGATTGTTATATTAATTTAGAAATATTTATTATTTACAATAATTTAGTGATTTTATTTGTAGGAATATTAACATATGGATCCTGGGATAATTACAAGTGTTCAGGGAAGTCGAGAACGTGAGGAGGAAAGATTGAATTGGCGCCGCGGCGCCACAATCCCATACAAAATCCAGGGAGTATGGCGCCACCGCGCCATTTGTTAAGCAAGAAGGGCGTGAAGAATTTGAAAGAAAAGAAGAGAGGTGGGGGCCGTAACCTTGTGAACATAAATAAGGAATTCAGCCACCATTGTTGACCAAGTCAAAGAGAAAAGAAAGATAAAATTCAAAGAAGTTGGCGTGGGCCCTAGATAAGAATTCAAGTTCAATTAAGTCAAGTTTCCAATATTTGATATCACAAAAGTGGCGTGAATTAGAATTGAAAAAGAAGACTTAAGTGGGCCCCAAGTTGCATTAGTCATTAGGTTTTAAATTGTCCTATTTAAAGAACATATGTTGGACGATAAAGGGGGCATGCTGCGTGAAGCAGCTTGCGCACGAAACAAAGAAACGAAAATAGAGAGCTGCGCATAATTGAAAAAACGCAGAAAGCAGAGAAGCAGTGGCCGCGAGCCGAGAGAGAAGAAATCAGAGCGTAAAATCGGGACACGGAGCCGTGATGATTCAGAACAATATTTATCTCCAATCCCGGGTTATTTTTATTTCTTTTATGGGGAACTAATCCCCTAGGCAAAACTAGAGATGAACTCTTGTGTTGGATTTTTATTATTTATGTTTTTGATTCCTACGAACCTTTTTATCGTTTAATAAAATTAATGCTTGTTGTTTTCTATTATTTCTCGATTTATTAATCCAGAAATTATATTTTGTCAAATCCCATATAGATCCAGTTAAGGATGGCAACGGGCCGGGCTCAGGCCGGGCAGGCCCGGTCGGGCTCGGGCCGGGCTCGGGCAGGGTCCGGGCCTAATTTTTTAATTATAAATAATATTATTTTAAGCCCGAATCCGATTTTTTTATTATAAAAAATTATAAATATAAAAAATTTACTTTAAAAATATATATATTTTATGAATTAAATTATTTATTTATTTATTTTAAGCATGAATTCGATTTTTTTTATTATAAAAAATTATAAATATAAAAAATTTATTATAAAAATTTATATATTTTATAAATTAAAATATTTATTTATTTATTTTAAACCCGGGCCGGGCCGGGCTCGGGCTTTTTGGGTGAAGCCCGGCCCGGGCCCGTGTTACCCCGGGCCGGGCTTACCGGGCCGGGCCGGGCTTCGGGCTTTTCTGCCACCCTTAGATCCAGTCATGCTTCTTCTATGTGTGGTTTGCGAATTTAATTGTGACTGGTAAAGTTGTTTTGCGTGTTGGTCTTCTGCTACAGTATTGCCTGAGGGTATATTGTCGACGTTAGATAGCTCGTAACGATGACTTTTGTGTGCTGTTAACATAGAGAAAATAATCATTAATTACCTTAGAATTTAATATGCGTAGAATTGAATATGTTCCGGTTGTTGGTTTGGGATGTGAAACCTTCAATTGTGTAATAAAAGGAATCAATAACTAAATATAGGAGTTTGATGCAAGAGGGATTCCCGAAGCTTTGTCATATCTCTCTGTCATTATCATTTAATATCTTTTCTTTATTTTATTTATCTTTAATATAATTATCAATTTTTATCGTTTTATTTATTAAGTTACCGTTAACATTCTTGATTGAGTGAATCAGTTTCATTGTAACTATCTCTCTGAGGAATCGACACCCCAGCTATACTGCGATAACCGCAAGTCATATTTGGGCGTAATCATCCAGCCTCATATAATCCTCAGTATCTTTTGTCTTCATCACTTTAACAATCTCTCGCATTTCCATCTCCAATTCCTCACTCTATCCATTCTTGCTCTGTTTCATATCATGATCTTTGTTGTTTCTTTGGAATTGATTTGATATGGCCACCAAACCGCAGGTTCAAAAGTTTTAGGAAACTACTCAATCATTTTACCAATCAAGAGAAGTGGGTATGATTTGTCAAAGGCCAAAACCTTCTCCATTGCTTCTTTCACATCGCACCCTAAGAGCAAGTACATTTTATATCTCCCTTTGGAGTTGCTTGAACAGCTTTGTTGCATTACGCTGTTCTTCAGCAAGCTGTGAAGGCTGGATCTTGTTCATTATAACCAACATCCCCGTGGCTACAGAACAAGAGAGTTGAAGATAACTGCATAGCCAAAAGTGAACCACCACCAGTACTAGCTGCTGCTGCAGCAACACCAGCCATGGAGAAGATCCAGACTTGTTTGCTGCGTTTTGCTTGCTTGGAAGCCGGCGAACTGGTTTGAGATAGAGCAACTGATTTGAGAGAGAGCCACGAAGTTGACTGGACTGTTTGGCAACAGAGATACACAAAACATGGGTTTAACTTTTTTAACCAAAACACATATCGTGCTGTCGTTCTGGATAAATGCATGTAAATATGTGAGTGGGTATATCATTTCTCTTTAAAAAAATCACCTCTTGGAATGAGATCTATGGGGATCCGATATATCAGTGTTGGATATATGTATAATTATTGATTAGACGGGTTAGATATAAATATTGATATTTTTATATTATTAAAGATACAAATCTATGTATAAATAGATATTGAATAGAGGCGTGCAGTGTTCCGGTAAATTGAAGTAATAGATATATAAATTTTTGTACTCATTAATTAAACTGACCTAATATAGATATTGATATTACAATGCTTAGATATCATCTCTGCTTCTACAAATATTAAAGGGAAGGAATCTCCATCGTTGACAATTTATAGATTGATTTTTTTGCTTTATTTTGAGTGACTTGGTTCTGATTTCATAGCTAATTTTTAGACAACGCTCATATGGCCGTTATGCTTATCAAATGATAGTCATGATGGGTTTTTGTTTTTGTTTTTTAAATTGTAATACTAGTAGGCCAGTAGCATTGTTATAAGTATTATCAAAATAAAACATGGTATATTTACTTAGCATGAATGAGAATGGAGAATATATAATGAGAATCGTTTTTATTCAACTTGTTTATTTTCCAAAATTTAATGAGAATGGGGCGGGGTCTACACATTTGGGATTAGAGAATGAAAGTCACATTGCCACCGACCCATAAGAATTGGATTTCAATTCTCATTATTAATAGGAAATTACAAGATTATCCATAAGTAATTAATTAATAAAAATAATATTTAATATTTTAATAAAAATAATAATTTAAATATAGAATAAATTAATATTTAATAATTTAATACATTAATAATTAATTAACAAAGTAATAATTAATTAATACTAAATCTATAAATAATAAATAAAATAATTCAATAATTAATAATAAAATAATATTTAATATTTTAATAAAAGAATAAATTAATATTTAGTAATTTAATACATTAATAATTAATAATAATTTATAAATAATAAGTAATCAATTAATATGTAATTATAACTAATGGTGCTTTTTGTAACTTATTAACAATTCATTGCGATTACTGTACACAGTAAACACATCAATGGCAGTATAACTTCATTCTGATTACGATTCATACAGTTAAGTAAACAACTTATTCTGTTCTGATTTATCATTCTCATTTCAGCCCATTTCGATTTCATCTGATTTCGATTCTATCTCATTCCATAAACACATCATAAAACCACGTCATTACAATGAATAATTATTAGTTAATTTAATTGGTAAAGTCTCATAGTATATCTATATACTATATAAAAGGCGATAAATGATTTCCTTTTTAGGTTGTCCACCTATGCGTTTTCATATTTAAGGTGGTCCACGTAAGCGTATTAATCATTAATATTTAAAATAAATTATTAATATATAACTCTTCACATTCTTTACCACTAATATTTTATTATCCCAGATATTCCAAACTTTTCATTTTTCAAAATTATAAATTATTGAAAATACGTTAGTTAAATACATATTGAGTTATTAATATTTTAACTTTTCATATTCTTCAATTCAAACATTTCATTTTCCCAGTTTTTTCAAAATCTTTGTTTTCTTATATTATTAATGATTGAAAGTTTGTTAATTAAATATGTATTTATTTCAAATGAATTATTAATGTTTAAATTTTCACATTCTTCATTACCTCTCACTTATTTATTAGTATAAGTTAAAGAATCATAAGTTATATTAAGTTCACTATATATATATTTACACTAAGAGATTTATTCTCTATCAATAAAAAATTATACATGTAATAAGTTATAAGTCACGTTTTTTCAATTTGAAAGAATGTTGAATAAATTACATTGTATGGACAATTATAATTAAAGATAAGATATTAGTTAATTTTATTTTTTATATTTGATATTGTTGACGGCGGATTTTGGTCTCAGGGTAATATGGGAATATCACCTCCGAGATAATCCTCCTTCAATAGTGAATTTGTTTGGTTATGGGGGACCAAAAGCAAACTTAGCAAAAGACAGATAAATGCACCAATCAACAAGGAGATTTAACGTGGTTCGGTGGATTTGGATCTGACCTACGTCCACGGGCACAAACAGGATGATACTTTTTATTACTGAAATATGCTTCTCGGATCTTTTTTGTGTTTACAAGTCAGAGCTTGATGATTCTAATGCCCACTTTTAACCTTCAACTTGTTCCCCTCTTTACCTATGCTCTACCCTCCTATTTATAATAGTGTAGAAATCATATTCCTATTTGTACAAGAATTTCCTAGTTGAAACAATTTCGTTTCCCATAAGGATTCCTAGTCAAAACTGTTCCCTTTTCCCATAAGGATTCCTAATCAAAACTACATTTACTTCATTTATCCTATTAGGATATTAACTCACCAGTTTTCCTCATGAAAATAGGATAACTTGTCATCTTATCCACAAGGATAGGGTATTATCTTCAGGAGCACGCCTCGCTATATGGTCGGTCTTCATGAGGTCAGTCACAATAGTTTTTTGTACTGAGAGTGCTGCTGTCGACCTGATAATTGCCCGGTCATCCAATCTTTAAGTGGTCGGGTTAACGATCTTAAGTGCTCGGCCCCTGACTCATGTGGTCGGGTCGGTATTAATGATCCGGACCAATAAGAGAATTACCCTTTTACCCCTGTCGTGCTGCTTAAATGACATAGTGCGCGGAAAACACCATCAACAGATATATATATATATCATATATATATATATATATATATATATCATATTTGTCTTTAATAAAACGAGTTTCATATCACACGGATTATATGTCGGTATCGTATAAAAGATATAATGATAATAAATAAATAAAAAAAAAACCGTTGCAACGAAGGATATAAATTTCGCTTTGCAAAAGTATCAACTAAAATACATTTTTATTGTAATTTTTCAATATTATGGCTATGATTTTTTTCATCCCATCCAAACTTTAAAACGAGAGTTACTAACAACTATATTTTCAATGTATAGCCCAATCCCCAATTAGTTTGGTCTTTTGCTTTAGAAGTAAGAAAATCAAAGTGAGATTGTGAGTAGTGTTTTGAAAATCGGGATGGCTAATTAAATCGATCGAATTCGAAATTAATCATAAATCCGATCCGATTGAAGTTAATAATTTAAAAATCATCAATCAATTTCTACCCAAAAAGCATCTTCATTGTTGTTTCATGTTTTAAGAGACATCCTGACCAATTATAATCACAGTGGATGTATTGTTTTAATTTGTTTTTTAATTGATCTAGTTTTATTTATTTATTTTATCAAAATAGTATCTATATTAAATATTTTTAAATTTTTCTATCGCGTCACGTGGTGATTCATTATTAACTTATATTAGATAAAAAAATATTACAATAAGATTATATTAAATTGTAAAATTAAAACATTTCTAATGATAAAATAAAAAACATAATCTTCTATTAAAATAAGAAACTTATTAATTCAACATGTGTCATCTAATCTCTAAAATAATTTTTTATTATTATATTATAAATTTAAAATATCTATAAAATCAATTTTATTATTTTAAAATAATAAATTATTAAAATAAGAAACTTATTGTGATATAAAAATAAAATCTCATATTTATTATTAAATTATAATATTAAAATATATTTATAATTTTTTATCATTAAATTATATAATTAAAATAAGAATCATATTACAATATAAAATATAACCTCCAATTAAAATAAGAACCTTATTAATTAATTAATAATAAATAAGAAGTCTATTAATAACATAATCTCTTATTAAAATAAAAAATCATATGTGACACTTAATTTATATAATCAATTTTTTATTAGTAACTTATAAAATTAAAATAAAAAACCTATTACAATATCATAACATAATCTCCTACTAAAATAAGAGACATAAATAGCAATCATCCACAAAAACTAGTCAATTTTTTAGTTTTTGGGTTTATTGTTATTTGTTATTTTACTTTGAATTATTTCTATAAGGTTTTTAATGAATTTTTTATTATTTGTTGTGCTTATGATGCAGATTCTGATTATTAGCTATTGCACCGTGATGGTGAATATTTAAAGTTTGATAAGAAAATTTATGCTTAAATTAAATAAATTACATTAAATTTCATTGGAATTCATCTTAAAGAAATTAAATATTTTTAAAGTTATTTATAATAAGGAATATATTTTCAAATGAGAGAGAAACTGTAATATGAATTAGAAAAACTATTTGAGAATTGATAGACAAACAAAAGAGACATAAATATTAAGGGTAAGTAAACTAATTGTATCATTTAAACTATAAAACCAATTAGATTCTGACCATTTACAAGATTAATACCTAAAATCTTATTAAGTTTATTGTTATGATATGAAATTATTGTCAAAGATGTGTTCAACTCACATAAAATTCTGGCCCTATACTAATTATAAATAAATTATATAATTTATTATATGATCCCTTACTCACTGTTTAAATCTTCAAATCATTCACACTCAGCCCTGTAGGTGGAATATAAATTAATGGTACAAATTCCGCTGATGTAGCGTAAAAATGGCAAGAAATTCAAACTTGAGTTTTAAAGTGGGCCAATCTATTCATTCCCATTTTTAACATTTAAATTTAATGAGTAATGATATGAAAACCAAAGAAAAATAAAATAATTATTAAAATAATATTATTTTATATTTATATTTATATTTATCATCAAAACAAAATTTCATTTCAATGATAATTTTATCTTTGATTTTGTCCTAATTTAATCTCACTATTTTATAATTTAATGCACTCGATTAAGCTAAAGGTTTTATTTTTGAAAATATTAGAAATCTCGTCGTCAAATCCTATCCGAACCGAACTATAGTAGTTAAATTCTCAATTGTCTTACTCTTTTATTAAAAATATATTAATGAATTCAAATCCAAAACCTAACAATAAATTCTTAACCCGTTTGCCACAAAACCGAGAACTAATTAAGTTAAAGGTATCTTAGCAGTACGTACGATATCATATTCATATACTAATACGTCAATGAATTTAACTTTGAAGGTCACATTTTTCTTCCACCGAAAGTAACAACAGCTCAAATTTATTCACTACGAATAGTATAAAGTCACAAACAAAGAATCAATTACAGAATAACTTTCCTGTAATCTAATTTCCTTTTACACTTTTTATGGTGCCTGTCAATTTTAGCATCAGATTCAATAAACAGTTTCTCTTGAGAAGAAAGCTAACAAGAACAACAGAATATGGGCTGTTTCAGGCGTCGTACCAAAACTCCCTCTGCCATGAAATCCTCTTCAGGTTTTTCATCAAACCCAGCAGAATCCATAACACTGAAGCAGGAAATTCTGCTGAGGATTCCAGGATGCACAGTTCATCTCATGGACGAAGGCGAAGCCATAGAGCTCGCCACGGGTGAGTTTACGCTTGTCAGGATTCTTGATGAGAATGTATCTGTTGCAACCATCATAAAAGTTGGTGATGATCTTCAGTGGCCTTTGACAAAAGACGAGCCTGTAGTGAAGCTTGATGTTCTTCACTACTTGTTTTCTTTGCCCATGAAAGATGGCGATCCGCTGAGTTATGGAGTTACATTCTTGGAAGCTTATGGTAGCAGTTTGGGCTTGCTGGACTCGATTCTGAGAGACCATTCTTGCTTTTCTGGCGCCGCTGCATCAGCTAGGAGAAATGATATTGATTGGAAGGACTTTGCTCCCAAGATTGATGGTTATAACAATGTCTTGGCAAAGGCAATTGCTGGAGGAACTGGCCAGATTATCAAGGGGATTTTCAAATGCAGCAACGCTTACACCAACCAGGTTAGTTTTTGCTCAGTTTTAATTGTAATTATGTTACTAATAAACATAATTAAGAAATGGGAAATTTATATGAATAACAAATTATAATAAAATGCAGCTTAATAGCTTATATACTTATACTTCAAATTTAAGTCCTTACATTTCTGTGATTATAACTTTTTTTTTTTGGTCAAGAAAATGAAAGCTTTCAACCTGGAACATAAAATGGATTCATAATGTAAAATGGATTCATAATGTGCCTTAAGAGATAAAAAGTGTCGTAATTGCAGGTTCAGAAAGGAGGAGAAATGATTCTGACTCAAGCTGCAGAGGAGAAAAAATGGGTCACAGCTAGAGAAAGTAGTAATAATAATAATAGAAGTGATGGGGCCATAAAGAAGAGCCAAGTCAACAAAAGCTTGAAACGGTATCCCAAGATTAGAATAATATTACGATTTACGTGAACAGAACTAATTATTGGGAAAATGACCTTTGGTGTCTAATTTTTTTTCCTCATAATTATCCATTATATCTCCATTTTTTTTATAATTACCCTTTTAAGTCTTTACTATTTTAACATTAAAGGATAGTTATTATATTTTATATTGTTATTATTAGAATAGTAGTATAGATGATAAAAGAGACGTATCATCCGAATTATTCTCGTCTCGATTATGATTTATGACAGAAAAAATATCTCAAATATTGATTGATTTTTTTTATCTGAATGAAAAATCGTTTCGAATCACAATCGAAAATTTATTCCAGTCATCAAGTTTCGAGGTTTTCAATCAACTCTAAATAGCATGATGTAATGGATAATTATGAATAAATTAGGAAACTAAAGGGCATTCTCTTATCAATATTTTTTTCCTTATTTAATTAATTAAATAATACTTTTTTTTAGGGTGAAAAAGCTGTCAAAGATGACAGAAAAATTAAGCAAATCCATGCTTGATGTTGTTGGTGTTGCCACCGGCTCAGTAATGGCACCCTTGGTTAAATCCCAGGCAGGCAAGGCATTTTTCTCCACGGTTCCGGGAGAGGTTCTCTTGGCTTCACTTGATGCTGTCAGTAAGTACTGTATGGCCCAATTTTAATATATGATTTTTTCATATGAGTAAACTTTATGATATACACATTATGAAATGAATTTATTCTGTTATATTTTAACACTCTGCATATCACTTGTTGCAATCTACAGACAAAGTTTTAGATGCAGCTGAAGTAGCTGAAAAACAAGCCCTTGCTGCCACCTCCAAGGCTGCAACCAGAGCTGTCTCCCAGAGGTAGATTCTTGAAAGTCATAACCGAATTCAACCGACTGCTTGTGTCGAATCTCCCTAGATACAACTTTATTTGTTCGGAATGTTAATTTGGCATCTTTGAAATTCCAGGTTTGGGGAAAATGCAGGGGAGGCCACAGGGGATGTGCTGGCAACTGCAGGTCACTGTGCTTGCACTGCTTGGAATGTATTAAAGATAAGAAAGGCCCTTACTCCAACATCAACTGTCTCCAACGGAGCATTGGGCAATGCCCAACGTATAAGAAATTTAAAATAGTATTTGCCCATTGATGTGGATTTATCTGTTTGAATTTAAAACAACAACTGTTTGGTCTTTATGTTATCTAGTTCTATGGTCACAAAGATTATTGAGTTTAAGATGGACCCAATTCAGTTTGTTGCAAAAGCATTTGATTTGCTTAGTAGATCGTCCCTTTGATATTTGATGATTTTGTGCATCATCCTGGAATTGTTTCAACGGGGAAATTCCCTGCTTAAGTGGTGTTTGGAATAGGGATGGCAATCATGATATTCTGGTTGGGTCTCATCTCGTTCGGTTCAAATCATGATTCGAGATTTAAAAAATCATCACGAATCTCAATTTTCGTCTTGAATCCCGACTGAAATTCAATAATTTTTGAGTTGAAATTTGAAATTTATGACGATTTTTTTTGTCTCGAATCCCGTCCCAAATTTTCATTCGAAACAAGTGAAAATTTTGAATCATGATCATAATTTTTATTTGAAATGATTTTTCATCTTAAAATATATGGGATTTCAAATCTCAATTGAAATTCAGAATTTTTAAGCATCTTTTAAGAAGCAAAATCAATTGTTTCTATCTACCAAAAACATTTATTGAAGTATGCATATGTAGGCTACGAGAAGTTCTCGATAATGTGAAAACAACTTGGTAGTGTATGGTTCAGAATCTCATCTTGAGATATTGGGTTCGAATTCGAGGAGTGCGTTTCTTATAATGACCTGGGACAGCCGGGGGTTTTACCTGCTCCGCTTAAGACCGAAATAAGTGGTTTAGCGGTAGGGTTTCCAACGATTTAAAAAAAAAAAAAAAAAAAAACTCTTTTGATAACAAACAAAAAAAATTAAAATTAAAATTCCATGCTTAAATAAATTGAATGATTAGCATTTCAACATTGTCATTGTGCTAAATATTTAATCACCTGATTGGGTATTTGTCCTCGAGAATTCAAAACTGGATAGATTTCCATTGTTAATGAGTTCTGCAAAGCTTAATATTAGCAAAGGGAAAGATGGTTTTAATTTGTTGTCTTAGCGATAAGCCGATAAAAAAAGGTCATTTATCTGCCACCTTACCTTGAAAAGTTACACTTTTGATCAAGCTATACTAAAGTTGATTCATTTCTTGTAATGATCCTTTTCATTTTATTGATAGGATTAGGATTAACAAACAGATTATTTTTAAAAATACTATCAATAGCCATCATCTTTCCGAAATGGGATTTCTACTCGAAGAGTACGTAACTGTATCGATTAGTTCACATTGATCGATCAATTTAGAATCCAATTCTAAATTTTCCTTGGGAGGGCCCTATAAGCCCGTGTTCTTCTTAAAAGCATACTATTTTCTTGGACGGACAAATGAGTCAGATATTGAAAAGCTCTCCTCCAGTTTAAGTGTTTTTTTTAGAAATTTTGGAAACCCGCCGTCAAATCATCTGACCCGAGCTTAAGACGATCAGGTAAAACTGTCTCAAACTCTTATAAAGAATGCACCATATAGACTCGAACTATTTGTCACTAAACCACATCATTTTGGAACACCAGGTAAATGTTATTTATTAATATTTTCAAAATTTTAGGAAAACTCAATTTCTTAAGCTTTAAATTAATATTTTTATTATATTTTATTAAATCCAAATTAATTAAATAAATTTTAAATTTTAAATGATTTTTCAAAACCGTCTCATTTGCAGGAGTAAATCTTTGGTGCAACAGTGGTATGGATGACGTGGTACCACCAACCAATTAAAAAATAACATGTTTAATTTTCTTCCTATTTTTTTGTTGTTTTTTGACTTTTTAGCACGCGTGGCAAAAGATGATTAGCTTGTTGCATGGATGACGTGGTACCACTGTTGCACCAAAGATTTTCCCCATTTGCAGACCATAATATTTTATATTTAGGGTGGCAAAACGAATCAACGAATCGAATTTGTATCGAATTTTAAACGAATCGAATCAAAATGTGATAGATTCGTATTCGATTCGTTTATTAAACGAATCCTAATATCAGGATTCGTTTATTAAATGAATCGAATACGAATATTCGTTTAGTCATGATATTATTTAATAATATAATTTGTCATAATTGATTTACATTAATTATTCATAATATATACATATGAAATATATAATTAATATATTTATTAAAAATACATCACCAAATATCGACAATATTAATTTTTCAATGGTAATTAGCAATAATTTCTCGAATATTAATTTAAATATAACAATAACTAGTAAAAGAAAATAATAAAACGAATCCTAAACGAATTAACAAATCAATTAGCTTAAATTCGTATTCGATTCGTTTAATAAACGAATCGAATCGAATTGACCCATTTATTAAACGAATTTATTTTTTCAAACTTGTATTCCTTTTAAAACAAATCGAACCGAACGAATAAATGAATCATGAACTAAATTGTTACCTTATTTTCAATGCCTTAGTCGAGTAGTTGATCAGTTCAGTCTGAGAAATATGGAGGATCTGTAATGCAAATTATCGGCTTTTGTTTCAGATGATAGAAATTAGGCCTAGGGTATGGGCTTAGCCCATTCAACATACACATGAGATTAAAAGAAATTGAAAGAAAAAAGCAAAAAGGAGAAAAATAGACAAACTTATGTTGTTTGTACCAAAGGCAAATTTGTTTATTTGTTAGTCGATTAAATGATTGCTTAATGTTCCATCAATCCATATACTTTTTTCTCCCAATTGAAATTGATTTCTACGAATAAGCTTTTAATAAGAGCCACACAATTAACTAGTAAGAAAAGAACACATAGAAATAGGCTTTAGTGTAAAGTCGAAGATGATAATGTCAGAAATACGAAGATATAGTAAATAAAAGATTTTAGAATTTGACGATCAGCGAATAGTTGGTGCGACCACGTCACATTATCTTTTTGCATGCCCTAATTAGAAACAAAGATTTGAAAGCAGCACTAACATTTAAAGTCTAAATCAAATATTGGACCCCTCCAATTTTGTTAGAATCGGCGTGGTGCTACTTTAAGCCTTTTTATATGTAAATTAAAGAAAGAAGATGTAAACGTAAATGTTTTAGTTTAATTTGATTAAAGATAATTTAATTCTATAATTTTGAATCATGGTGGTGTTACTTTGTTCGTATTTATAGACCCAAACGATCAAAATTAGCGGGTGAGAATTGAAGTTTTACACAATTATTAAAATTAATAAGTCATTCATTTACTAATCATACCACGTTTGTATTTGGAATAATTGATATGTGAATCCATTTATGACCTGATAAATTATTCAATTAATTATATTGAGTTGATTTGTTTCTTATCTATTATAATAATATCTCAACAAGTGTTAGCTTACTTGATCAAGACACACATACTCCATAATAAAGAATTTATATATTTATTAGTCTTTGGCTTGTTTCTATTAACTTATACAAACCTTGTTCTCATAGCATTTAGACACGGTTCTATCAAACTTCGGGCCTTATTTACATTTCTTATTAAGCTAGTCAATAGTGATCTGCCAAACAAAAACAAGTCTCTATAAAAACGATAGAAGTGTTCAGATTTTATTCTTTTTTATAATAATATAATAAGAATAAAATATATACAAGAAATGGATTTACACCTCGTGAAAATATAAAAAAAAAATTCATTATAATATTTATATGTTTATCATATGAAACCTTAGTCTACAAGGGATTGCGTTGTAATTTGAATTAAAGGAGAGTAAATCCCAAAAAAACATTAAAAGCTCAAATCCTTAGTTAGAATAATTCTTTAGTGCAACGAATTGAAGATATAAATGATATGATAACACTAATTAATAAACATATTGTTAGATAGTTAGTGATTAAGTTATGAAAAGAGAAGAGAATAAATGAATCCCATATCTAAAAGTTACAAAAGGAAATAAGTGTTTAAAAACATTTATTGCACCAATTTGATTCAAATTGATTGGTGGGAATTTTGGAGGGAAACATAAATTTGGCTATGAATTAATATTATATAGTCAAAGATATTTATGAATTAATATCATAAATTTGGCTATGAATTTGGCTATGAATTAATATTATATAGTTAAATTAATTACCAATTATTATTTTTTCCCGAAATTAATTTTATTAATTTATGTTAACCGTTATGACAGTTTAATTGGAAATGAAGTGTCTCTTGCCAAGGGTCGCCTAAGGTTTATAAATATCAATGAAATTCCAGAATTCAAATTATTAGAAAATATTCTCTCTTTCTCTACAACTTCTTTTTGTGTTCTTGGGAGAAATTACAGATTTACTATCTAGAATTTCTGATTAGGCTTTGTAGAAATCCGAAGGGATACTGCCATAATAATAGAGTTAGTTACATGCTTGACAAAGTCTTGTATATCAGATTGTATTATTTGAATATCATTAGCTGTATATAACTGTCATCTAGATATCTAAGATTTAATTTAAACTTCATCCCTAATTCGTAGGATCTTCAACCACAATTGGTTATTCTCATGGTGTATTTATAGATCAATTAATCAATAAGAATAACTTAAGTTTTGCAAATCTATTATGTTATCAGAGCAAAACCAGAGATAGCAAACTGCATTTTTTTTCTTCTCAAATACCTCTCCTTTCTCTAATCTCGAAACCATGGCAACCACTTCACCCTCCATTATCAACACCAATGAATCACACAACACCTTGATCAGCATCAATGCTGCTGCCCAAACCCCTCTAAAGCTCAACTCCACCAACTACCTCTCCTGGCAACTGCAGTTTCAAACCCTTTTCATTGGCTATGACCTCTTAGGCTATATAGATGGCTCAAAGCCATGTCCCTCAACCACTCTCACCCAAAATAACACAACCATATCAAATCATGCTCACACACTTTGGATTCGACAAGATCAGCTAATCCTGAATGCAATTATTGGCTCCATCTCCCACACCATCATACCTTTCATTGCACAAGCCAAGACTGCTCGTGAAGCATGGACTATCCTGGCCACCACTTACGCCAAGCCCTCTCGTGGCCGCATCAAACAAGCCAAAAGCCAGCTTAAAATGATCACCAAAGGCTCTGACAGCATCACTGTCTTCCTGCAATCCATCAAAGCAAAAACTGATGAGCTTGCCCTTCTCGGAGCACCTCTAGATGCTGAGGATCTCACCGAAAAAATACTTGATGGCCTTGGAGATGTATACAAAGAACTCACCCGTGCTGTACAGGCCAGAGACACACCTATAACATTTGAGGAACTCCATGAAAAGTTGCTCAACTTTGAAGCTTCAATGATAATCCAGAAACCAGATCCTCTTCAATTTCCTGCCACTGCAAATCCTACGAGCAGGACTCCAGGAATTTGGCGATACCCTGCACCTTCAGGCCCAAACAATACCTCATGGCGCCCCTCCAACAACCACCAAAACAGATATCCCCCTACACAAAACAACGGCCAAGTCACAACTCAAAGTACTCGCCCATCTCGACCATACTTGGGTCATTGTCAAATCTGCATGATACAAGGACATACAGCAAAACGATGTCCCTCATTTCGGCTTGTCCCAGTCAACACATCCACCAATCCCTCTCCTGCCCCAAACAATTCCTCTGCTACACCATGGCAACCAAGGGCTCATTATGCTTCCAATACTCCCAATCACACATCCTGGCTCCTGGACAGTGGAGCTTCCCACCATGTTACAGCTGATCTAACCAATCTCTCCATGCATACTCCATACAATGGCTCGGATGACATTATGATCGGAGATGGCTCGGGTCTCTCCATTACTCATACTGGTTCTTCTTCTCTTCAAAGAGCTCATAGCACTTTTCAATTGAATAATGTCCTCTGTGTTCCTGCTATGAAAAAGAATCTCATTTCCATTTCTCAATTTTGTACCTCTAATAATGTTTCCATTGAATTCTTACCCACTGCTTTTCTTGTAAAGGACATTCACACGGGGGCAACACTACTGAAGGGCCAAACTAAAGATGACATTTATGAGTGGCCAGTATCTCCACCATTGCTTGCATTTTCAAGCATCAAAACAACCTTATCCGAGTGGCATCAAAGATTGGGACACCCAGCTTCCCCCATCCTGAAACAAATCGTTTCCAAATATAAACTTGATTTCTCTTCTTCATTATCCAATAAATTTTCATGTAATGATTGTCTCAGCAATAAAAGCCACAAATTAACTTTTTCCCAATCCACAATTGTCTCTTCCCAACCCCTTGAAACTATCTTCTCGGATGTCTGGACTTCTCCAATACTATCAAATAATGGATTTAAATATTATGTGATTTTTGTGGATCATTTCACCAAATATATTTGGTTCTATCCCCTTAAACAAAAGTCAGAGGTCAAAGAAATTTTTATTCATTTTAAAGCTATTGTTGAAAAATTCTTTGATAAAACCATCAACAACTTTATTCTGACAATGATGGTGAATATATTTCACTTGCCCATTTTCTTTCAACAAATGGCATTTCTCATCTCACTACACCCCCTCACACACCTGAACACAATGGCTTTTCTGAACGTCGACATCTTCATATTGTAGAAACTGGATTATCATTACTGTCTCATGCCTCTGTTCCTTCAGCTTATTGGCCTTATGCCTTCGCCACAGCAGTATATCTAATAAATCGCATGCCAACTCCCACTCTCAATCTTTCCTATCCTTATGAAAAAATATTTTCAACAGCTCCTAATTACTCCAAACTTAAAGTTTTTGGCTGTTTATGTTACCCATGGCTTAGACCATACACGACCAATAAATTAGACACTCGATCCATACCATGTGTCTTCCTAGGATACTCTTTAACTCAAAGTGCCTACTATTGCCTTGATCCAACCACTTCCAAAATATATGTCTCTAGACATGTTCGATTTGTTGAGTCTGTATTTCCATTTACTCACCTGTCTGTTCCTACCTCTTCTCCTCACTCGAACTCCACTGCAACTTGGATTCCTCCACCAATTCGTATTCCCAGCCTGCTTATGGTACCACCACTCAATCTGCCATCTGCAGTGGACGCTCAACAGCAAGTCCCCAGTGACGCTTCTCCACCTCCACACCAGGTGACAACTTTACCAACACCATCAACTGAACCTTCACTTACCAACAATCCCCAACACCCATCACCAATTATAACCCCACCTGAGCCTCAGCCACAACCCACACACCACATGACTACTAGAGCCAAAAACAATATTCACAAACCCATCACCAAACTGAATCTACACACCCAATTAACCAAAAGTGATGACCATGAACCAACCACAATGACTCAAGCTCTCAAGCATCAAAAATGGCGTCTTGCCATGTCTGAAGAATTTAATGCTCTCGCCAAGAATGGAACATGGGCTCTAGTTCCACCAGAAAGCAGACAAAATCTGGTTGGATGTAAATGGGTTTTTAGAATTAAACGCAAATCTGATGGTTCTATTGACAGATTCAAGGCTCGATTGGTTGCAAAGGGATTCCATCAACGTCCTGGCATAGACTACCAAGAGACATTCAGTCCCGTTGTAAAACCAACTACTGTAAGAATAGTTCTCAGTATTGCTGTCAGCCGTGGTTGGTCCTTAAGACAACTTGATGTCAACAATGCCTTTCTTCAAGGTCATTTGTCAGACAATGTTTACATGACAGAGTCACCGGGATTTGTTGATAAAGACAACCCCTCATATGTCTGCAAACTGAACAAGACAATATATGGACTAAAACAAGCCCCTCGGGCGTGGTACAATGAGCTCAGAACATTCCTGTTACAGTTTGGTTTTCAGAATTCCTATGCTGATACTTCACTCTTTGTGTTTCATGCACAAGGCCACACTATTTATCTCCTTGTTTATGTTGATGATTTAATCCTCACAGGAGACGATGCTACCCAAGTTAATCACTTCATCGATATTCTAGCTCAGCGATTTTCCATCAAAGATCTTGGCTTACTCACTTATTTTCTGGGTGTCGAAGTTGTTCCAAACACACATGGATTGTTACTTTCCCAAAGGCGATATATTATGGATCTTCTCCATCAAACCAAAATGCAAGAAGCCAAGACTGTTCTTACTCCCATGCCCACTAGTCCGACTCTAATGTTAAACTCAGGTTCTTCTCTGTCTCATCCAACTGAGTATCGCCAAGTAGTTGGGAGCCTCCAATATTTGCTAATAACAAGACCCGATATCGCCTTCGCTGTTAACAAACTGTCACAATATATGCATTGCCCAACAACTGAACATTGGTCTTTTGTCAAACGGCTAATGCGCTATCTTGTTGGCACCATTAATGATGGTTTAAAACTCTACAAAGATTCTAATCTGAGTTTACATGCTTTCTCCGACTCTACTCTCAGTTTACAAGCCTTATCTGATGCTGATTGGGCAGGGGACAAAGACACTCTTTGCTTAACCAGCGCTTATGTTGTTTATCTTGGTAAAAATCCGATTTCCTGGAGTTCAAAAAAGCAACGAACTGTTGCAAGATCTTCCACTAAGGCAGAATATCGATCTGTTGCAAATACTGCTGCTGAACTTAATTTCATTTGCCATCTCTTGACTGATCTTGGTATCTCGCTTCCGGACTGCCCTGTCATTTATTGTGATAATATTGGGGCAACTCAGCTCTGTTCCAATCCTGTTTTCCATTCTCGAATGAAGCATGTTGCCATCGATTTTCATTTCATCCGAGATCAAGTTCAAAATGGTGCTCTTCGTGTCGCTCATGTCACTTCTGCTGATCAACTTGCTGATGCACTTACTAAGCCACTTCCACGACAACGTTTCCTTCTTCTTAAATCCAAGATTGGACTTCTCTCCCGAGCTCCATCTTGAGGGGGGATAATAGAGTTAGTTACATGCTTGACAAAGTCTTGTATATCAGATTGTATTATTTGAATATCATTAGCTGTATATAAATGTCATCTATATATCTAAGATTTAATTTAAGCTTCATCCCTAATTTGTAGGATCTTCAACCACAATTGGTTATTCTCATGGTGTATTTATAGATCAATTAATCAATAAGAATGTTGACGGCTGATTTTGGTCTCAGGGTAATATTGGAATATCACTCCCGAGAAAATCCTCCATCAATAGTGAATTTGTTTGGTTATGGGGGACCAAAGGCAAACTTAGCGAAAAACAGATAAACACACCAATCAACAACGAGATTTAACGTGGTTCGGTGGATTTGGATCCGACCTACGTCCACGGACACAAACGGGATGGTACTTTTTATTACTGAAATATGCTTCTCGGATCTCTTTTGTGTTTACAAGTCAGAGCTTGATGATTCTGATGCCCACTTTTTACCTTCAACTTGTTACCCCCTTTACCTATGCTCTACCCTCCTATTTATAATAGTGTAGAAATCATATTCATATTTGTACAATAATTTCCTAGTTGAAACAATTTCATTTCCCATAAGGATTCCTAGTCAAAACTGTTCCCTTTTCCCTTAAGGATTCCTAATCAAAACTACATTTACTTCATTTATCCTATTAGGATATTAACTCACCAGTTTTCCTTATGAAAATAGGATAACTTGTCATCTTATCCACAATGATAGGGTGTTATCTTCTGGAGCACGCCTCGCTATATGGTCGGTCTTCATGAGGTCGGTCACAATAGTTTTTTGTACTGAGAGTGCTGCTGTCGACCTGATAATTGCCCGGTCATCCAATCTTTAAGTGGTCGGGTTAACGATCTTAAGTGCTCGGCCCCTGACTCATGTGGTCGGGTCGGTATTAATGATCCGGACCAATAAGGGAATTGCCCTTTTACCCCTGTCGTGCTGCTTAAATGACATAGTGCCCGGAAAACACCATCAACATCTGTCCCCTAGTTCTCGGTTCCAACGAGTATACAAGTTGGTGCCGGGAACTATAAAAAGATGGTGTGTTGATCGCCTTGCTGGTGGTCGCTCCAGAAATCACAGAGAAAAACGCATTTGGCTGCAAATCTGGTCATTCCTGCCACCTTCATGTGCTCAGTCAACGAGGATCTCGATATCTACCCGTGGAGAAAATATTTTGCCCTTATGCTGATGACGATCGACTCGGTGGGACGTAACCCGACCCCGAGCTGAGAAGAACATTTGGCTCTGGGGGAATGTCCGCTCCACATACCAATAGAGGCCGACTCGGTGGGACGTAACCCGACCCCGAGATGAAAGAAAGACTTGGCTCTGGGGGAATGTTACATCCCCAATCCAAAGAAGCCAACTCGGTGGGACGTAACCCGACCCCGAGCTAAAAGAAAGACTTGGCTCTGAGGGAATGTTACATCCTCAGTCCAAAGAAGCCGACTCGGTGGGACGTAACCCGACCCCGAGCTGAAAGAAAGACTTGGCTCTGGGGGAATGTCACATCCCCAGTCCAAAGAAGCCGACTCGGTGGGACGTAACCCGACCCCGAGCTGAATAAACCATAAGGTCTCGATGGAATAAAATCCATATCCGAGCCGATTAACCAAGCGGTCTTGGCAGAACGAAATCCAGCCCCGAGCCGAATAAACAAGTGGCCTCGGCGGAACGAAATCCAGCCCCGAGCCGAATAACCAAGCGGTCTCGGCGGAACGAAATCCAGCCCCGAGCCGAACAACCAAACGGCCTCGGTGGAACGAAATCCAGCCCCGAGCCGAATAACCAAACGGTCTCGGCGGAACGAAATCCAGCCCCGAGCCGAATAAACAAATGGCCTCGGCGGAACGAAATCCAGCCCCGAGCCGAATAAACATCGGCCTCGGCGGTACAAGAGCAGACCCGAACCAGGAAGAAACATCGATCTCGGCGGTACAAGAGCAGACCCGAGTCGGAAAGAAACTTCGATCTCGGCGGTACAAGAGCAGACCCGAGTCGGAAAGAAACATCGGTCTCGGCGGTACAAGAGCAGACCCGAGCCAGGAAGAAACATCGATCTCGGCGGTACAAGAGCAGACTCGAGTCGGAAAGAAACATCGGTCTCGGCGGTACAAGGGCAGACCCGAGCCGGAAAGAAAAAATATATCAACAAAACAGATTCGGCGGTACAAGAGCAGACCCGAGCCGTGAAACAAATATCAAAACCATTCTGTGAGCCATAACAAAAAAGCATAATCAAATGTCAACCTAAGTCAGAAGAGGTCTTACTCATATTTTTGGGATCCATTGTCTTTCTTGCAACTCTACAAAGGTCACTACAAGTAAGACTCTTCTTAATACATCCTCTCTGCATCTCAGCATTCCATGCATCCGACCGGATGACTTTCGCTATCAACTTTGGTCGACCTCAAAAACAGAATGGTCTATGTACTCACTGAGATAGCCTTCTTTCACCAAGTCTTCCACCTGCTCCCGCAGGTCTCTGCACCCATTCGTGGCATGTCCCCTTACGTTATGGTAGATACAGTAAACCCTACTATTTCCCTCCTCAATCGGGAACCTTCTCAAATTAGGCTCGGCCAACAGACACTTGTCCTGGATTTCCCGAACTATCTGGGTCATAGGTTTGTTTAGGGGGGTGTATATTGTCCTTCCCGCGACACGGTTGACTTGGACATGTGACTTTATCTCTTGAACATTACTACTCGGAGGTGTCGGTCTGAGTTTCTTCTGCTCCGGGACCGATCTCCTCAAATTTCTGATCGAATCCCACTGATTGTCTGACCTGAGTATCTTAGCCTTTCGGGTGTCTACTCCCCGGACAATCTTTTTCCTGGCCAACTCCAGGGCAGTGGCATAATCCGATACGTCTTGAATCCTCAGGTGAGTCCACAACTTCCCGACCTTCAGACCTCCCTTGAGACTTTCTAGCGCTTCCGATGACTCGTACGCTCCGACCTCGAGCACCAAATTGTGGTACCTTTCAATAAAATTCCTCAGGGGCTCATCATCCCCCTGCTTCATCAGTCTCAATTCTCCCACCATTTTCTTTGGGACGCATGGCCCTTTGAAGTGTCGTATGAATGACTTCCTCAGTTGTGCGAAGTTGCTGATGCTCCTTGGGGCTAGGCTTCTATACCATAGAATGGCCGGTCCGGCCAGAGTTAGGGGGAACACTTTGCAGATGGCGTCCCCTGTTACCCATTGCACCTCCATTAGTAGGACGAAACCTTCAATGTGGGTTTTGGGATCGGTATGGCCCTTGTATGGTGTCATGGTCGGCATGCTGAATCTTTTTGGGAATTTTGCCGACCTTATTTCTTCTGTGAATGGAGATTCAACCTCGTCATCCCGAGCATCTGATGTATCAGTTTTGGGGTTTACTCCCCACTTGGCCATTTCTTTTCTTAACCAAGACTTTATACTGCCATCTGTGTCACTATGCTGCCTCCCGCGGCCTCCTTCGCGTCTGTCACCACGGGTGTGGCGTTCCTTATGACCTGAGACTTCCCGTCCAGTTTCACCATGCTTCATATTTCCCCTTCTGGTGTCGCGGGGGCTATCATAGGAAGAATATGGTGATTGTCTCCCCTCTTCTTCTTCCCACGTATCCTCCGTTTGTAAATCTTTTTCTACCACTACAGACCTCATCCCGTAGGGACCCTTCCTCATCGGTTCATCGTCATCACTCACATCGGCGACCCTTTTTCCATCTGCTTTTTCACCTCTTCTTCGACTGGTTCCGACTTCGGGTCTTTCGTTGTTCGTTTCCTCCATTCTCTTCAGTTTGTTCATCATGGATTTCAGAAGGATTTGATTTTCCTCCCTATCTTTCCTCATATTTTCCTCCATTTTCTCCATCCAATCTGCAGCCGAGCTCCCTGATGATTGGTGGTTTCCGCCTTCCGCCATCGTCTCACTACGCGAGTTGCTTTTTGTTCGATTTCCCACAGACGGCGCCAACTGTTGACGGCTGATTTTGGTCTCAGGGTAATATTGGAATATCACTCCCGAGAAAATCCTCCCTCAATAGTGAATTTGTTTGGTTATGGGGGACCAAAGGCAAACTTAGCGAAAAACAGATAAACACACCAATCAACAACGAGATTTAACGTGGTTCGGTGGATTTGGATCCGACCTACGTCCACGGACACAAACGGGATGGTACTTTTTATTACTGAAATATGCTTCTCAGATCTCTTTTGTGTTTACAAGTCAGAGCTTGATGATTCTGATGCCCACTTTTTACCTTCAACTTGTTACCCCCTTTACCTATGCTCTACCCTCCTATTTATAATAGTGTAGAAATCATATTCCTATTTGTACAAGAATTTCCTAGTTGAAACAATTTCATTTCCCATAAGGATTCCTAGTCAAAACTGTTCCCTTTTCCCATAAGGATTCCTAATCAAAACTACATTTACTTCATTTATCCTATTAGGATATTAACTCACCAGTTTTCCTTATGAAAATAGGATAACTTGTCATCTTATCCACAATGATAGGGTGTTATCTTCTGGAGCACGCCTCGCTATATGGTCGGTCTTCATGAGGTCGGTCACAATAGTTTTTTGTACTGAGAGTGCTGCTGTCGACCTGATAATTGCCCGGTCATCCAATCTTTAAGTGGTCGGGTTAACGATCTTAAGTGCTCGGCCCCTGACTCATGTGGTCGGGTCGGTATTAATGATCCGGACCAATAAGGGAATTGCCCTTTTACCCCTGTCGTGCTGCTTAAATGACATAGTGCCCGGAAAACACCATTAACAAAGAATAACTTAAGTTTTGCAAATCTATTACATAAACCCGGAAACACTTATAGTGGGGGCATTAATTCCTACTACACTATCAAAACCATATTCATATCCTGTAATTTACTTATGCTTCCATTTCTAACACATATAACATGTGTTATTGAATTAAACATAAATATTATTTATTTGATAGTTTTTTAAAAAAAAATATAAGAAACATAAAGATGGGAGGTTACTTAGTGGTTAGGGCTTCTGGAAGAATTGCAGAATAAACACCTCGTGACAATATAAATCAGGTAATTTTCCAAATTGAACTTGTAAAAATCACGTGTCTAAATACTTAAACAACCAAAAAAAAATACCTACTTTGAAACTGATACTTCATGTCCAATTCCGACCATACAACTGCATGAATGTTACTAGGGATTGAAAATTAAAAAGAAATTGACTCCTCTCACTGTGTGTTTTCAAATTTAGCTTGCGTCCCCATATATACTACAATTAAAATACTTGACATCGTACAAAATTATATTTATGTCATGTACCTAATAAATTAGGCACATAAACATATACCAAACTTATTTTTTTTTTAAATATATATATTATAAGACATGAGATTCACATGGTTATTGAAGTAACATGTTGTTACAATCATCCTGCTTAAGTAAATAATTGTTTAATTAATTATTTAAAGCACTTTGGGATTAGCTTTATCAAAACTAATTTGTTTTGACCTATTTTGACACATTTGCTTTTTCTTTTTAGTGGGTAATTTTTTAATAATGAAAAAGATATGTTAAGCTTTTTAATAATACCCTCCGCATTGTCTCTAACAAATTAACTTTTTAATTACACCTAATTATTTAAATTAAAAGCAGTCTTTAACATTTTGTTAACAAGAGCAAGCCACCGTCCTTCCAGAAATTTAATAATGGCAAAATCTGAAATTGTAAATCTTCGAGATTTGAAAGGAGTCAGATGGGTCAAAGGCAAGAAAGCCGGCATCGGCTCTCAATTTAGCACATTTTGGTGTGAACATAATGTTTTGAGTACATAAAAAATTGTATTAACATAAGGTTTTATAATTAATTTTACACAATTGTAAGTTGATGGGGTTATTACACTATTATTACTACATTTTTTTATTACTTAAAAGAGTGTTTAAAAATTCAAATTATTTGTCGATCTGGCTGATATTTTTCCATAATAATTAATTTACTTCGGCATTTTGGTTTTGGTTCTGGACCCATATGATATTGGGAGATAGGGACTATTATAAGAAACAGGTTCTTTAACGTCACCGAAATAATCGTCGTCAAATATATATTCAGCGTCGTCAAAATCTTACGATGCTAACAATAAAAACATATTGCGTCACAAGAATCAAAGACGTTAAAAGTACAATATTTAACGTCGCCACAGGACATTCGACATAAAATATTAGCATTTAGCGTTGACGTCGCAAATAAATTTGTCAACACTAAATATCGACCTTTAACATCAAATATAGATTCTCACGCTGAATGTCATAATTTTCAATGTCGTTACACAGATTCGACGATAATTAACTTCGACGTAAAAAAATCATAATTTAGCATCGCAACCTATATTCTCGACGCTAAATGTTGTACTAGGGGTGAGCAAAACCGGTTTCGGTTCCGGTTCCTCATGGAACCGGAACCTACCCAGAAAAATTCGGTTCCGCACTAAGTGTAACCGGAACCTACCCAATTAAATAGGGTACCATATTATTCGGTTCCAATATGGTTCCGGTCCGGTTCCGAATTACCCTATTTTAAAAATATTTTAATGAAAACTACATTCCAATACGAGTCCGTAGGAAAAAACGGGGACCAAATCGGAGTGCGGAAGCTCAAGAACGAAAAAAATGAAGTTTTTTAATTGATATTGCATTTTTGTGATTAAAAAAATGAATAAAGAGGAAGTGAGCAAATTTCTTTATCATTGTTTGCAGCACTCTCTATCAATTCGTTCAAGGCCATAGTTCAGTGTATCCTCTAGCCTTCATATTAAAGAAAATTTTAGAAATGGATGGCTATTGGAATTTTGGGTACTGGGAGAGTAGTTTAGTTTACAGTACTTAAAATGAAATGCTTCAATTAGTAACTCGGTTCTACATGAAACGGATCAAACATGGCTAGAAGTTACAAGTTATCAATCAGAAAACTTGTTACCTAAAAGTAGCAGCATTCCAAATGCGAATGGTTCCATCCTCGGAAGCTGTAATTATGATGCCAAGCTCAGGATGAAAGCAAATTACAGTAACATTGTTTGTGTGGCCTTCTAAGATTTGTACACAAGTTTTGGTTTCATAATCCCAAACTGGTTCCATGGTCCGGTTCCGGTTCCGATCATTTTGGAACCGGAACCTACTCGGATAAAATCGGTTCCTTCATTTTTGGAACCGGAACCTACCCGATTACAACCGGTTCCGGTTCCAAACCCGGAAAATCAGTCTGGTTCGACCCGGAACCGTTGCTCACCCATATGTTGTACGATTTGGCATTCGTCGGAAGGCGGTGAGGCTACTTCTCGATCGTCCAGTTCCTCAGAGTAAGTCACTGTCTTGAGTGAGCAGTTGAAGCTTACTCAAGACCGACTGGAGATGCATAATGAATAGATGATGAGGCAGAAACAGGAGCACGATCGGAAAATGGTGAGTTTGAAGGCGCTTGTGGAGATATTTCTTGCTCAGAGTAGTGCTGCATGATCGACCTCCACTGTTCCTCCATGCCCGACAAACGCAATACCTACCTCGACCGATCATCCTACTGTACGGGCCAAATTTGGGCCAAGGGCAATTTTGTCCTTTTACTTCAGGCCCAAGTTTCTACCTCAGAAGGAAGCCCGATGATTAAAGTGAATAGTGGCCTAGAGATTCATAAGCCCAGGCCCAATGAGGAGCCACGTAGCGCCCAGGCTCATTAATTCCACCCACAAGCCATCCGTTCCAACCTGCAAGCAGTAATGGCACTTCATTAAGTTGACTGTTACCATGTTCTAAACGGGCAAATAATCAAAAGACAATCAATAAAGGCACACGTTACTATACCATGGATATTTAAGGAACATGACTCCAGGAGGAAGGGGATGGAACTTCTAGCTCTCCTACCCATAGCTTCGGGACATTCTCAAGCTCGCCACTCCTGCCACTTACCGCCCTCACGACATTCAACGGAGTTCAAGGTAGCATCTAACCTTGACCTTCCATCTAATACTACCTTTGTTCATTTACTGACTTGGGCGTCGGAGTGCCCCCGGCACCCACCACACCGGTGGGCAGTACTCCCGCTCACTCAACATCTTTGTTTTGCAGGATCGCTAGTGCCTCATCCTCATGAAATCTCGATTGTAGACCTCGGGCGAAAATCAGCGTCTACAGTTTGGCGCCCACCGTGGGGCCCAGCGATTCGGGGCAAGCAAAGATCTCTCCATCTACGATCTTTCCAAACACACTTCTACCACAATAAACCACCATCAGACGACCGTTCACTAAACCACCAATGAAGATATCATATTTCTCCAGCAGACCAATCACAACAAGATTCCTCTTCCACGTGAAAGGAAGTACAAGAGTTCAAAAAAAATAATTCTCCTTAATCTACATGGAGTCACATTACTAAAAAGGGAGAGTTGAGCCAATATGAAGTTTTTCGAATTCATCAGACAATATGAATGAAACTTTATCCCCTTCATACGACATGAAAGCAATCCCGTCTTCTCCGGACGTTTTGAAGGGATTGTCATCTCCTATAGGATCAAGGAGAATGATGTCCCAGTCGACAATACCCGAATGAAAACTTGGCGTAAGCATCCCGGTCAACATTACCAGGTACGACTTGCACTAACTTAGAATTTCCCAGTCATCTTTAGTAAGGCATTAGACTTATAATTGGTGATATAGTATGAAACTTGTTATGGGTGTCTCAGTCGACACTAATATGTGGCTAGAGACTTGTAATAGATGTCATAGTTAGTACTATAATTTATAGTATAAAAATTGCTAAGGGTGTCCTAGTCGACATAACAATTTACAACTAGGCAATAGATACGGATGGCAAAGTCGACATTTGCAATATCTGACATAGAACCTATTAGAGATCTTCCGTTCGACATCAATATGTTTTTGAGGATGTCCCAATTGACATTACTATCTATATTGCTTGACGCTTACTTGAGATTCCATTCGGTACTCCACATTTGAGGTTTGACACTGGTTTAAGATCTCATTCGGCATGAGATGAAAGAGGTCATAGTTTGATGACTGAGTTTCTACTCCACACGACAATGAAGAAGTCCTTACTAGAGTTTGATACTCCAAGGAAGAGCTCTTAACTAAAAGTTTTAGTCGACACGACTTAAAGGAAGGATTGGCCATGACTGAAGTTCCATTGACACGACAAATATGATGCAGCCTCGACATATGAAGATTTGGCTTAAAGCAAAGGAGCTACAAAGTCTTTCTTTTATACCACACACAATTTGGTGCCTCAGGTTCCTGTGCCTCAAAGCTCCCGCTCTCGCCCACAATGTTTAATTGGAAGCCCAAAGCTGTCCAAAGTATACGTTATGCCTTAAAAAAAAATCAAGCAACATAGAGAGTGTGTACAAAGGCCGGATGAAGACCAAACTTCAGGAGGTAATATCACTCGATTCGACAATGTGTCTACAGATGTTTGGCATCAGATGGAAATGCCACTAGACAGGGCAAACGTAAGGTATACCATGCGACTCTACATATTTCAAGTCCAACCTTGGGAACAAAGAAAGATATCCGGGAAGTATGATAGACAATAACCGTGCTGAATGCAGACCTTCCAAAATTGAAATAGTTCGACCATCAAGCTAGATGACATTACATATTATTCCTTCCCAACTTCATCTATTACTCAAGAGATGAAAGAGGTCGATATAAATGCCATGTCATAACTTGGAAAAACCTTTTCCTTATGAACTTCAAGCGAATTTCATTATCGGCAACACCTATATGAATTTGTAAGTGCTTGACACCCATTCGACACAGCTCATACGACATCCAGGAAACACCAAAGACCACCCCTCTAAGTGCAGAAAGCTCAAAAGACAAGACTATGTGTAGAGCAAAAGTGCTCATAACAGGCCACTCTGCCAAGCTGCCAAATGCCCGTGCCCTAACAACAAACCTGCCAGCCCACTAACTAATATCCTGGTCGAGGCAAGAGGAATTAACCCAGCCCATGATTTCCCACAAAATGAAACCACAATACTCATGTCGTCGATCATCCAGAGATCAAACAAAAAGCCCAGAGGGCACAAACTTGCCCACTGCCTGAAACCCATAAAGTTAGCCGATTTTGAGAATTCATGATGAGCCCAAACGACCACGCTTAAAGCCAAACAAACACGTATAATGACAATTCTCCCTCTGCCGAAGATGAAGCCAGATCAGCCACATCCATACACGACCAGAGATCAAGAACAGATCGTAGAGCCCATGTCATCATAACCAGGAGACACGACAGAGATTGATGGAGCACATAGGTCGTGCTTGAGACCACACGAGAACCCCCACTCCATTCCACGAGCTAGTTGCAAGGCAGTCGAATGCTAGACCATTCGGCAGTCCATAACTTGCACAGAAGCAGGTCCAAACCAATCCGGACTCCGTATAGAAATTGAATTCGACTCTACAGTGGCGGTACAGGAAGATGCGGAGCAATAGCATGACAATTAAAGAGTCAGATTTGTTTCCGGATATTCTTGGCTTTATGACATTCTCTCGAACTGTTGATAGGCGTTATTTGTTTCTGCGGGAGGAAGTCGAAAGCTAAAATTCATACCCAGCCGACGTGCATGAATCCAATAACAGAAATGTCTCCCAGTCGACATGCATAAGTCCAGTAGTATGAATATCCCCAGCCGACGACAGAAATGTAATCCACCTAACATGCGAAAATCCAATACGTGAATATCTTCCAACCGATTCGACGTAGTGAGCATGCGACACGGGCCTACACGCAACAACAACAGCCAAAATCCAACCCTTTGAGCTTAGCCCGAAATCAGAGTCGCCGAAGCCATTCTCAACGCGGAGGGCGCTTGGCGTCGACGAGAATCAAGTTGAGGAAACGAGCCGTGATCTACTTAGCGCGGCGCTTGGCGGCATGGAAGTCTTTGACGAGGGGAGAGACGTTGTTGTGGAAGGAGGGGTCACGGTGGAATCCGATGCGAACAAAATTGGGGCAGAGAATCCCGTTGGTCTGTGTAGACGTGATGAAGGCGGCGTCGTTTAGTCTTCGTATTTGCGTTTAATAGTTGTGCTGTCTGATGAGTATTGTGGTTCGTCTGTCATTTGAGAGGTAAAGAAGAAACCTTAGAGACACGAGAGAATAAGGTTAAAAATAAGTTAAGTAATTGGAGGCTGAAGAGGCGCACTTCATGCCGCATATGGTGTGTCCTCATCCACGTCGTTTGAAGAGCTGCTATGACACCTGGAACCATACTACCATTGCTTTGTGATTTCCTTGGACCGAAATAGCATTTGATTACAGCAACGCCTCAGTCGACTTAGTAGCTAGAGAGATCAGTTCTGCGATTAGAAGCAGTTTCGGCCCTATTGACTGTTACAGATCTTTGTTTCCCTTAGTTGTTTTGCTGTCTTCTCTCTAAATTGAGCGGTGTGGGACTTTTGAGTGTGTAGTAATGGTTGAGCCGACTTGTTTGTTTGGAGTAGCCGGTTTGATGATGAATGGGCTACTGCTTTTGTTTTGCTTCTTTTGGACCTTGTTTGGGCTTGCACTACCAGATATGCTTGGAATCTGGGTTTTTGGAATCTGTGTTTGTTGGCCTCTTAAGGCTTCCTCTAGGCCGGTTGGGCTCGTTTCCTTGTATTGTTTTCTCAGTGGGCTAGATTTTGCTAATGGGCTATTTGTGGTCCCTCTCGTTTCCATAGTTGTACAGGTCGTTGGGCCAATTCCGGTCTTTTGGGTTTTGTGTCTCTGGGCCGTCTGGGCTTGTTTATTTGCTGTTTGTTTTTCTCGATGCTTTGTTGAAATACTTTAGCCTATAGTCGACTCTACTACGTGGGCCCTACTGCATATATTATGAATATTTAACAGTCGACATATGATGTTTTGATGGACTACACATGTCGTATGACTCATACATTCCTGGGCATCAAGTCCAGTCGACCGGGGACATCCCATGGACTCATGTCGAGTCAAGTTGTAGACATGGATCACACGTGTCGTATGGCTTATATCTTCCTGGCTCATCAAGTCCAGTCGACCGGGGACACCCCCATTGACTCATGTCGAGTCAAAGTTGTAGACATGGATTACACATGTCGTATGACTTATATCTTCCTGGACTCATCAAGTCCAGTCGACTGAGGACATCCCCACGAACTCACGTCGAGTCAAGTTTTAGACATGATTACACGCGTCGTATGACTTATAACTTCATGGTCTCATCAAGTCCAGTTGACCGGGGAAATCCCTCATAAACTCATGTCGAGTCAAAGTTGTAGACATAGATTACACATGTCGGATGACTTATATCTTCATGGGCTCATCAAGTCCAATCGACTGGGGACATCCCTCATAGATTCATGTCGAGTCAAGTTGTAGACATGAATTACACATGTCGTATGACTATAACTTTCTGGTCTCATCAAGTCCAGTCGACTGGGGACATCCCCATTAGACTCATGTCGAGTCAAAGTTGTAGACATAGATTACACATGTCGTATGACTTATATCTTCCTGGGCTCATCAAGTCCAGTCGTCTGGGGACATCCCCCATAGATTCATGACCGAGTCAAAGTTGTAGACATGAATTACACATGTCGTATGACTATTATCTTCCTGGCCTCATCAAGTCCAGTCGATTGGGGACATCCCCCATAGACTCACTTCGAGTCAAGTTGTAGAGACATAGATTACACATGTCGTATGACTTATATCTTCCTGGGCTCATCAAGTCCAGTCGTCTGGGGACATCCCCCATAGATTCATGACCGAGTCAAAGTTGTAGACATTAATTACACTTGTCGTATGACTATTATCTTCCTGGCCTCATCAAGTTCAGTCGATTGGGGACATCCCCCATAGACTCACTTCGAGTCAACTTGTAGACATGGAAGGCACATGACTGATATTCTGACCTTCATCTTGGTCCAATCGATTGGGTACTTCCCCAATGGCTCTAGTAGAGTCGAGTTCATTATCCCGGCCATCATCTGGCTCGAACGACTGGGTACTTCCCCAATGGCTCTTGTAGACTCAAGTTGATAACTTGACATTCGTTTGGTTCAATTAGTAGGCAGCATCAGCGCTCGAGTACGCCTACATACTATGGCCTCGTCGCAAGCGACACACGCATCAAATACTCTCCAAGCAAGGACTCCTTGACTTAGAGAGTAGGGGACAAACTGTACGGGCCAAAGGCAATTTTGTCCTTTTACTCCAGGCCCAAGTTTCTACCTCAGAAGGAAGCCCGATGATTAAAGTGAATAGTGGCCTAGAGATTCATAAGCCCAGGCCCAATGAGGAGCCACGTAGCGCCCAGGCTCATTAATTCCACCCACAAGCCATCCGTTCCAACCTGCAAGCAGTAATGGCACTTCATTAAGTTGACTGTTACCATGTTCTAAACGGGCAAATAATCAAAAGACAATCAATAAAGGCACACGTTACTATACCATGGATATTTAAGGAACATGACTCCAGGAGGAAGGGGATGGAACTTCTAGCTCTCATACCCATAGCTTCAGGACATTCTCAAGCTCGCCACTCCTGCCACTTACCGCCCTCACGGCATTCAACGGAGTTCAAGGTAGCATCTAACCTTGACCTTCCATCTAATACTACCTTTGTTCATTTACTGACTTGGGCGTCGGAGTGCCCCCGGCACCCACCACACCGGTGGGCAGTACTCCCGCTCACTCAACATCTTTGTTTTGCAGGATCGCTAGTGCCTCATCCTCATGAAATCTCGATTGTAGACCTCGGGCGAAAATCAGCGTCTACACCTACATGTTTTTTTAATGTAATAAATTTTTATCTTATATATTAAAACCATTAGGTTACATTTCATTATAAACCATCACATTTCATCAATCCTAACTTAATGAACCATTAAATTTTTATCTTATATATTAAATAATTATTTTAATTTCATTTTAAAAAATAAAATATTATTAATATATATATATATAATTACTGATTAATTACATATATATTTTATTAATATTTTTTTTTTTTAACAAATTTAAAAATTTTGGAGACTAATTATCTTATTTTGGCGTCGATAAGGTAAATTTCAACGCTAAATATATTAGACATTTAACGACGTCACATATATTCGTCGCTAAAAGATAATGAGCTTTAGCGTCACCTATTCTTATCGACGCTGAATTATATAACTTCTGACATAATTTATTATGGGTTTTGGCGACGATAAATGGGTGACGCATAAATATTAGCGTTGCCGATTATTTTTCGACGATAAGATCTTCCATCGACCAGTCTTTAGCATCTATTTTCTGCATCGCTTTGTTTCGACGCTAAAATATTTAGCATCGATTTTTACCTCGTTTAGCGTCGATGTTTGACAATACTAAAAAACCGAATTCTTGTATCGATAATAAGTAATGTGATATATATAATTACATTAGTTAAACTCTAAGATTTAAATATATTGAATTGTGGCGAAATTTAGTAATTTCATAATAAAAAAAAATTATGTAATTGTCAATAGAAAGTCCACTCTTATAGGATGTGATTGTGCCTTGTAGGACTGAAATCCTAACACTCAAGAACCACAGTTTATGCATGAGTGTCTTCTTTATTTTTTGGTTAGTGAAACTAAATAGACTATCT